>VMDR010002233.1:0-97069 GCA_007922815.1 Macrotus californicus | reverse complement strand
AAAGATGCTCAGCATCACTAGCCATCAGAGAGATGCAAATTAAAACCACCATGAGATACCACCTGACACCGGTCAGAATGGCCATCATAAACAAATCATCAGACAAGTGTTGGAGAGGATGTGGAGAAAAGGGAACCCTAGTGCACTGTTGGTGGGATTGTAGACTGGTGCAGCCACTGTGGAAAACAGTATGGAATTTTCTCAGAAAACTAAAAATGGAACTGCCTTTTGACCCAGCAATTCCACTGCTGGGATTATACCTTAAGAATCCTGAAACACCAATTCAGAAGAACCTATGCACCCCTGTGTTCATAGCAGCATAATTTACAATAGCCAAATGCTGGAAGCAACCTAGGTGCCCATCAGTCAATGAGTGGATCAAAAAACTGTGGTACATTTACACAATGGAATTCTACGCAGCAGAGAGAAAGAAGGAGATCCTACCCTTTGCAACAGCATGGATGGAACTAGAGAGCATTATGCTAAGTGAAATAAGCCAGGCGGTGAGGGACAAATACCATATGATCTCACCTTTAACTGGAACCTAATCAACAAAACAAACAAGCAAGCAAAATATAACCAGAGACATTGAAATTAAGAACAAACTGACACTAACCAGAGGGGAGGTGGGAGAGGAAAATGGGCGGAAAAGGGGGAAGAGTTTTCAGGAACAACTATAAAGGACAGATGGACAAAATCAAAGGGGAGAAGGATTAAGGGTGGGAAGTGGGATGGCTGGGGTGGAGGGGAGTGGTGGGGGAAAATGAAGACAACTGTACTTGAACAACAATAAAAAAATGTGGGGAAAAAAAGGGTTGGAAGGATATGTTGGAGCCATTTTAGGTGAAGGGATCGAGGATCGGGCTGATGGAGGAATACGTCCTGAGCAAAGGCTCTGAGAGGTGGGTTAGGGTTAGGGTTAGGGTTAGGGTTAGGGTTAGGAATATGGGCTGAACCATGAACTCTGGGAGGCCGTTAGGCAGGAGAGGGAGTTACATATGTTTTTAAAGACTCAAGCTGGCTACAGAGTACAACATAATTGGAGGCCAGGAGTGGATTAAGAGACCAGGGAAGAGACTGCTATGGCAACCGCAGCAGAGGTGACAGTCGCCGGGATTGAAGCCAGGGCAATCACTCATTATTCAGTCATTCACTCACTTAGGACTTAGTGTGTTCCAGGCACTGGTCTAGGCCTGTTGATGGAGCAGTGAACAAAACCGATGAGGTATCTGCTCTCATGAAGCTTATATTCTAGAGGGGAAAGGTTTGACCATGGTGGTGTCCAGACACACTTCAGAGGTCAAGCCAATGGCACTTAGACATGGGATTAAAGGACAGCAAGTATGGAGGCTGACACCCAGGTTTCTGGCTCACGCTACTGGGAGAATGGGGGTGCCATTCACTGAACTAGGCACTCTGATGGAGAACCAGGCTGAGGTTCTGTGTCAGACACGCTGGATTGGAGGTGGCTTTGCCATATGCTGCCTTGCACAGCAGCTGTGACATTTAAATGAGAATGTCTCCAAGTGCACCACACTGAATGTGGCATTGAGTGCTCAGAAGAGGTTAGCGGCTCTTCTCCTGTCTGTAGGAAACTCCAAATAAGAAATATTTATTGAAGGATTAGCAAATGGAGGTGCCTGAGTGGTTGGACCAAATGACTTCTGTTTTACTTGAGAAGAGGATTAAGGAAGCAGCCTCTGAGATGTTGGAGAAGAGAATCATGGATGGAAGAAAAAGGGAAGGGGCCTCCAAGAAGGGCAGTATGCATCTTACAGGGCAGACTTGAAAGCACGGAAGGTGGGACTGCATCTGGCCTTGTGCTGGGTAAGAACTTTTATGGTCATTTTTTCCCCCTTATAGCATCTGAGGGAGCCAGCTTCTGCCCACAGACTGCCAGCCTCAGCTTATGGGTTAAAATAAGGTGGCCCCCAGACTGCATGAAGCCTAGTTAATCACCTTTCCAGCTGTACAGGCCATGGCAGTGGGTGGGGGGTGCCTTGGGAACACATGATTTTGGCTGGCATGCCTGTGCTTTGTACAATACTGAACTTCTCAAGTTCTCAAAGGTTCACATTTTCATTCAGTTTTTAGTGACCAACTACTATGGGCCAGAAACCATGCTAACCAGAGGGACTAACACAAAACAGAGCAAATGTAGACAGGGGGAGGATGGGAAAGAGGAGGGAGGTGATATTTTACCCATTGTCTTTGCGGGTCTATTAATTGAAGCTTCAGAAAGGGCAGAGGAGAATACACCCAGGGCAGTAAAAGCCCACAGAAACATTAGTATTGATACCAGTCTTATTTTTATATTCAAGGAAATAGAATCAAGGGTGTTTGTGTCAAGAATTTTCTATTTAAGCCATTAGACATGGTAGCATCTAGGGCATGGTGGATACCCAGAGAGCCGTAGATGAGATTCAGTGCTGAAAACCTTCTCTGCACAGGCAGACTGACATGGGGTACACTGGCTGTGAATTCCTTTTATTTTTCCTCCACTCTTTTACAGTGATTTTTAAAAATTGACTTGAGAACTGGACAAAAAAAGCATCTTAGCCAAGGTTGTATATTTGAAAAAGGTGCCAAATCACTCCCCAGGAAGAATTATAAGTCAGCCCATCATAGACTTTATGCCTAGAAGCAAACAAAGTAAGTACTTGTTGCTAAGGAGATTAATTAGTTAATATTTATAAAGGGCTTTAAAGGTAACAAATTCTCTATAAATGTAAAGTATTATTAACACCACCAGCAGTTCCAATTGCTTTTATATTTTGTAGGAAGACCTGTTCTTTAGCCTGGTTATGGATTCTTATGGTGAAAATGAAAAAGAGGAGAACAGCAGGCATTCACAAAAGAATGCAACCCACTGGGCTTTATTTTAAAGGAATTTCCATAACTGAAGAAGGCTTTCTTGACATCTCACCCAAAACATGAATACGTGTCTTACAATTCTTTTCACTTTACATGTTGGCATCACTCCCCTGCCTCCTCCATCCATCCCGCTTTGTCTGGGCAAGCAGATAAGGGTTTTGAAAACTGGGTCCTGTGCAAGGAGAGGTGGCCACGGTCTCCTGCTGAATGTGAGAGGCCCAGAGAGGACATAAATACTGCATGGAAGGCCGGAAGGGATGTGACCCTGCTCACACAAAACTCTGGCTGGTGTTCAAATGAGGTCTTAGGAGGTGGCTAGTGGGACTGGTTCCCCTCACTGTCACATGTAATGCACCGCAGGGTTTGGTGACAGCCAGGTGTGACCTGAATAATTCCCAAGGGCTTTGGACCACGAATCATTTTTTTAAAAAAATAACATAGTAACTACGGTGAGTCAACTAGAGGGATCTGGCCTTCTCAGGAAGCCTTTGGTTACATCGAATTCCAGTTCAAATACGACAGCATTGAGTTAAGGGCCCTGGGGATGTGGCACTGAGAGGGAGAAGGCAGAGTGTGGAACACTCTCAGAAAGGTGTACCTTCAGCAGTGGGGGCCAACCACCTGCAAACCGGAAGGACAGCCCTGGAACAGAAGATGAAAGATGGATTGGTCCAGCTGTAGGTGACCACTGCCATTGGTGCCTCCTCTGTGACGTGCCCAGGCATGTCTCTGTTATCAAGCACATATTTTGTGCCTCTCTGTTACAGAGCCAAATAAGATTCGGCTGCCTGCCGTGGTACATAAGCATAACACAGTAATTGATGGAGGAAAAGGTTCTTATTAACAAAGTGCCCAATTTGGGGGATGGGGACTCTCCTACTCCAAGCCATTCTTTTCTGCAAAACACAGAAATCCCCTTGTTTCCAAAAAGACTGCAATCCAAATCCATGCCCAGAGAGCACCCCTCCACTCTTATCTGTGCCCAAGGCTGCTATGCTACACGGATGGGTCTCTGTCTCTCCGCTCCATGCTCTCTCCCTCTCTGAAGTACACACCTGTGAGGCCAGCGTCTCCGTTGCCCCACCGCAGCTTTCTCCCTCTCCTGGGCCTGGGGTGCACTGCCAGATCACTGCAACTGGTCGTGCTAGGGGCTCAGCCCGCTGGACCCTGGCATCTAGGGCTGCTTGCACCCCTGGGACCAGTGACCTTTCCTGGCCCACTCATCTGTGTGCTGCTCTCAGGGTGAGAGAATGGGAGCAGTCCAGGCCCCGTGCCATGTGGCGCAGGGCCACAGGGTCCCAGCCGAACTCACCACTGGTGAGATGCACATGCCACGTGAGCCTGCTCCAGACCATGTGAGCAGGGCAATGCAAGAGCTGTGAGGAGGGCCCAGCGTCCCACAGGCCCACCACTGGCAGGGCACACATCCTGCATACAAAACTCAGCCTTCACAAGCTGGCTCCCAACCGTGCCACTGAGAGGGATGCAAAAAGAGAAGAGCTTCTATACGCCCTCCATTTTAAATCTTTCCCCCGAAATTGTATGCACTGTAGGCATGTCTAAATTCCCAGCCAATCTGAGCCAACGTCCACCTTGAGCATCAGTCTGCACTGTGTCTGTGCTCCCTGTCCAGCCGCCCTGATCTGGAAGTGGGTAGGGGAGTTTTCTAGCTGCACGGGAATACCACGCCTCTGCCTCATGTGTCGTCATCTTGTCACACATGTGTCGTGACCTTTTCCAGTCCCACGCATGCCCTGTGCAAACAGTGTCATGGGCTGCATTAGTCATTTATTTTTCCCTGGCAATATGGAAGCCTATCAAACCCCAGTTCTGGTTTCAACCCTGGGCTGCCTTTAGCACTTCCCAGCCCTTCTTGGGATCCCCCCTCCCTCCCTTCTCCAGGGAAGGCGGGGTCTTTCCCTGGCTGCTGTTTCAATCCACTGCCTTGGGGTTTCCTGCAACCCCTCCCCTCTCTGGAGGAGTGCAGCAGCCTCTTGCTGAATTGGGGTTTCCCACACCCCTCAGCAATCTGGCCAGATTCACACCCATGTTACATCTCTAGGGGTTTCTCACCAGTCCACACCCTTAGTGGGGCTCAGAGGGAGTCCAGATGAAGACACACATCAATGACAGTAGTAGGTAAGTGAGAGTGGCGAGATGACGGAAAGCAGAGATGTTGCACAGGATGGTCTGGTTTGGAACTAACCTCTCTCAAGTCTCCAGATAAGATGCCGGCTGATAAGAGGCCCGTGTACAAAATTCGTTGGCCAGGTTTCGAGGATCCATATTTGCTGATAGAAAAGTGTATGAGTACAAGAAGTCATGTGACTGAAAGTACCCAAACATTTTCTGGTGCTTTGTGAATTCTGCGCTTCTGAAGCCTGCTCTTCTAGGTTTTACATCAGTCCAAGGAAACATGCTATTTTTGGAAATGTGGTGGAGCATTAGGCATTTTCACAAATAAAACTGTTGTTTTTAAAATACCAAGATCATTTCAATTGACCGGCTATGGCGGAGCAGCCACCCTACTGGTGGCTTTCCTGCAGATGGTAGAGCTCTCTGGCTGTCTTTTGAAGATGGTTGAGATAAGAACCAAGACATGTTCTGGGCTCAGCATTAAAACTGCTCTAGGGAGAGTTTCTTCCCCATTATTCTCCAAGGATCCCACCTCTCCCTACCAGTCAGAAAGATCCACACACTGATAACCCTACAATCCCCATCCTAAAATATTCACCCATTGCCCCTGGCATGCAGTACCTGTGTGATTTCAATACATGCCTCATGACGGAATTCTGGAACTGGGGAGGAGCCCAGGCCTGAGATGTTGAATTGAGTGTCAGGAGGATGTGGGAAGGACTGTCCAGAGGCCAACACCCCTCATAGAAAGGAAAGTCATGGCAAATCAATTTCTCCCTCCCTGCTGTTGATGGGCTTCTGCACCCTCCATCCTGGGAAAATGGTACTTCAAGTATTGGGAAGGAAACCACCAAACGAAGGTGTTTTCCTCTGGTATAAGCCATGATCAGGATGCTCATTTTTGAGCTAGGCTGGAGTCCTCCATGCCCTAATTCCCATGGTGTTCGATTGGACAGTGTAATATCAATAAAATCACTAAGAATCCAGCAAGGCAGACAGGCCTTTGTTTTTTTTTAAGATAACCCAGAACCCAGAAGACACATGGCTACTGAAACAGGAGCCCCAGCACCAATAACAATAAAATCCATCACCCATCTCTCCATCTCTCTGTCATGTTTTCAGAAAAGGCCGATAAAGAATCTGTCGCAAGTGATCAGGTGGTGGCAGTGGAAATGGATCGTGTTGTGTGTGTGTACACATGTGTGTGTGCATGGGTCTGCATGCATGTACATGTGCACACTTGCATCTCTGTGTGTGGGTGTGCGTATGTGTGTACGCCCACCAGAAGCAGCAGGTGCCAGCAGCACAGAATACAGTGATGCCGCCTACTGCCGGTGGCCGCCCCACTCACCTGCCGGGCAGAGGAACAGGCTGCATTTGCCACCTGGCTGTTTGTGGCTGAGCCTCCACCTTGACTGCTTTTTGTTTTTGCTGCCTTCATTGTAATTGCTTAATTTTTTTTGTCTAGTTTTGCTTTCCCAAGCGAGATTATAAACTGAGGCACTTTTAAGGCAGTTCCCCCAGTCTTTGTTCAGACTCTCCCCAACCCTAGCTGATCACACCGCTGCCATTTCATTCTGGTTCTTGAAGTAAGTGATCACGTCTGCTGACCATGACAGTGCAGAAGGGTCCAGACCACAGCAGCCCGCTGTTAGTATGAGAGTGGGTTCTGGCAGCGATCCCAGAAGATGGCTCCACCAGGCCTCCCCCTTCTGTGTGATGTGGTACACTGGCTGAGGCTTCCATGTGCACACACTTGTCTTCCCACCCCCACATCGAGGGGACACACAGGGTCCACTCAGCTGATTCTCCCTGGCCCCCACCTTTCCTTGACTGCTCTGTTCCCCAGATGCTGCTCTAAGTTCTGCATCATGAGGGCTCTCTGGCCCTCTGGCTACCAACTGGGTTCAGCCATGGGAGACCAAAGGTGAGGAGAGAGAGAGGTCAGGGCATTTTCGCCGCCCCACCCCAATGCCACTAGACTTGATTCTGATAGAGACTGAATTTTTTCCGGGTACTGTTCTCTAGAGAATCCTCCCCCAGGCTCTCGTCCTCACTGTCTCTGAGACACTACTTCATCCCTTTACCACTTCTGGATGGGGTGGTGATGGCTTTTCCCATTACTACGTGGGGGGCCTGGGTATCCCTCATCCTTAACCCTGCCCATCCTCAGCAGTAGTCTACTCATTAACCTTCTCTTGGGTGACTCCTTTGAACGTGCCATCCCTTCTCCTGACCAGCGACTCCACCTAATGACAAAGCTGTAAACTGTGAGCCCCTGAAGGACAGGTCTCTGTCCAATTCATCATGATCCCCAAAGCCTAGCAGAGTGTCTGGCCCATACACAGGTCATCAGTAGACATTTGTTAAAGGAACACTGAATGAATGAAGAGTGAATAAATTGCAAGAATGAATGGTCTGGTAATCACAATGGGTAACGAGCTGGTATGCCTCATTGCTCAATAGCAGAAAGCAGTCCTCCGTTCCCAGTGATGAGGAGAAGGGCTCTAGTAGGAAGGAAAGTAGAATGCTTGACTCAGATAGCCATGGCCTGTCACACAACCAAACCCGCAGCAGTGAAGCCGATGGCAGTTCAAGCCAGAGCCCCTCATTCAAGCCTCAGGAAGACAGTTGTTGGAAACACCCTCAAGCTTCCTGGCACACTGTTCTTCCCAAACACTAACCATGAAGTGAAAGGCACCTGGAGAGGGCATATTTCCTTTTGTGTCCAGAACAAGAAAGAAAGGGGAAGAGAAGGAAGCGCCCACTTGGCTGTGAAGGGGAAGGAAAGATGCTGCCAGATCTGAAAGGCCAGCTCTCTGGCTTCTCCCAGAGCTGCTGTGCGTAGCCAGCTCAGAGAGAGGGCAGGTTTTAAGAGTGAATGAACCACATTCATGACATGAAACTTCATGCATATGTTCCATATTTCCCATCTAGGAGAAGAAATAATTTTCAAGCAAGGATGCCCTCTGGATACTTCTTTTTGTGTTATTGCCTAGTCAAAACAACTATTGAACCTATTTTGTCATAGAGGACTCCAGGGACACCACTTGGCAATTGTCCTAGGAAGAGGGTACCAGGCTCCTACTCTGTACTAAGGGACATGAGCTTCAGGGGTAAACTGGGTCTAATCCCTGCAGTGTCTCACTTCTTCAGCCACACAGGCGCTGCACCCCCACTGCAGGCATGTCATCCACTTTAACAGGCTCCTGAATTCACATCAGTGAGTGGCAGGTGTTATGTGTTAAAAACACCACGTATAACAAGGATGAAAAATGCTGGTCAGAGGCCATATCGGCCCCACGAAAGTCTCAGGGGCACCTGGATTCACAGTTGCGGTGCCACATAACCATCTTTATTACCCATTCACTTACCCATCAGGGAATTCTCTTCTTGTGGTGAGAAGAGGCCTTATAATGTTATCTGTTATCTCCTCAAGAACAACTTCATCTAAATTGAGGTGGGAAGTTGGGAACCCATCCTATTATAAATAGTTCAAGGAAGACAATTTCATTATCTCCCCAAGTAATACACATCATTTTAAAGATCTTCCTTTGTTACAGTGTCTATCTAGCTCTTAACCTATTTATCAATTGATTGATCAATTTGCCAAACACTACCCTAAACCCTCTGCATGTTTTAACTCATTTAATAATCCTCAGCAACCACAATTTGGGTACTATTGTCATCTACATTTTCAGACTATGACTCTCCAAGGCTCAGGGAGGTTAAGTAACTTGCCCTGGGTTACACAGCTAGGAACTGTCAGAAGTGGTGTTCACACCTCTAGCATTCTGGTTCCATAGTCAATAAGGAAGTGTTCACTACATCCCCATCAGTTTTTGAATGCAGATCTTTCATATTTTGTATCATTTTACTGGAAACAGAGAATACCTGGGCACCATCTACTGAACAATGTCTTCCTCTACTACTTTTGTTTAGTATAATGTCTTTATAAAGGAGCACAAGTTTAAAGTGTGAGAAGAGATATAGAGACCCACTCCAACAGTGGAGGAAATAACCAAAAGGTGCTTGGTGAAGCCTAGGCAAGAGTACTTTTGACAGAATTTTATAGGGTCTTTGCCTTGGGTTCCTCTCTTGGAGCCCAGGACCCACAAAGGGCTGAAGTTGGCTCAGGTTCACTACTTTTTGCAGGTGAAGCCCTGACAACGTTTTTGTCTGACATGACAAGCAAAGTGGTAAAGACAATTCACCAAGAGTGTGAATACACACCTCCAACATCCCAGGCAGTGGATGAGCAACTGCTGAATGAATGAATGAGTGAAGGAGGGAGAAGACTGCACCACCAAATCAGGGGTGGAGGTGGAGGCTAGGAATTCTTGTCTTCCAGGGAATGAAAGGACGAACACCTGCTCTTCTCAGGTGCACGGTGGCTGGGGAATAACTGGGGAACCTGGGTGTTGAGTTAAAATTAAGGCCCAAATTTGTGTACAGAGTCCCTCAAGCTGCAAATCTCCTGCTCCACTATAACCAAACAGAAATGGAGGTTCGGCTGCCTGCCGCAACAAAAACCAAACTTGTAAGGCAGGTGCTGGTGCAAGAGGAAAGAGGTTTTATTCAGGGTCCATATGACCTGGGAGAATGGTGGACTCCTGTCTCAAAGACCATCTCAATTTCCCTGCTCATGCCGGAGGTTCTTATAGAGATAGGGAGGGGAGGGTTTTGGTTTTTTTTCCTATCCAAAAATCTTGCTGGCTTTTGGTGCTCTCAGTGGAAGAACCTCCCCCTACCTCCATCTTGGCCAATAGGGAGACTCCCCCGCGCTCCAACTGTCTACAGTAACACCATTACTACCCCAAAATCATGCTATGCTCAAAAAGATGGTGAGGTTCTCAAGAGTTCACTAAGTTAGTCTTTGTGATGTTTACATTTGTTTTTATTTGAGGTTGGACATAGTGCCCTTGGGCAATGGGCAGTATCCAGCTTGTGACTGCAGCATTTCATGCTGAAGCAAAATAGCTTTTTGAAAGGCGCAGGAGAACAGGTGCCTTGTTTTCTGAAACCAGATTTAGCTCTACCTTGTCGGTCCTATATATGGGTGTCAGAGGAGCTCCCAAGTAGCACTTGCCCTCACATCCGCCACCCGCCCAAAACGATTCCTGAGATTTCATAAAGCAATTAAAACTATAAGGTTAAATTCATAATAGCCAAAATATGGGAACAGTCCAAGTGCCCATCAACAAATGAATGGATAAACAAAATATGGTACACATACACCATGGAGTAATAATCGTTTTAAGAAAAAAAGAAAATCCTGAAACATGCTACAACATGAATAAACCTTGAGGACATTATGCCAAGTGAAATAAGCCAGTCATATACTAGCAAATGATTCCACTTATATGAGGTTCTTAGACTAGTCAAATTCACAAAGACAGAAAGTATGGGGGTTGCCAGGGGCTGGAGAGAGGGGCACCTGGGAGATGTTGCTTAATGGGCACAGGACTTCAGTTTGGGAAGATTAAGAGTTCTAGAGATTGGCCAGACAACAATATGAATGCACTTAATACTACTGGATTATACACTTGAAAATTGTTAAGATGGTAAATTTTGTTACGTATATCTTACCACAACTGAAGTAAATAACTTTAAGTGAAAAAAATTATAGTAAAGTTCAATACAGTTTTCTTCTCCCACCACCAAGAACCCATTGTCTGGCCGGGGACCACTGTCCACATAGACACCAGTGGGTCTCCCTGCCTCAAGCAGCATCTTGAGGGCATTTTTCCCTCCCTTGAAGGAACCCACTTTGTTGAAACCTGATGTACAGTGGCCTGGGGGACTCTCCCAGTCATCCTTCTGCTGCCCCAACCTGGGCAAGCTACAAGGAGTCGAGCTTTTCAGGACAAAAGGGTTGACGGTGGGTGGAATTCTTGGCACAGTGCCTGGCATATAGGCTGTGTGTAATCGAAGGAAAGAAGAGGCTGAACTGGTGGAAATGACAACTGCATGTGGTGTCTTTTCAGGGTTAAAAGAAAATCAATCTGTCTTTTTTAAAAATTATCTTTACTTCAAAATCCACATATTGTGGCCCTATGGATCCCTGTCATATAAGCATAAGGCTGTCTATGGGATTGGGGCACGTTCCATCTCAACCTTTTAACACTGAGAAGCAGGATTATCCACACATTTCACATTAAGAATTTACTGTAAAGTGTATTTATGCTAAAACTATAATCAGTAGAAATATAACTAAGAAGAATCTTTAAGCCACTGTATTTTGTAAAGCTGCAGTCTAGGACCCAAGGTGGAAATTAAACACACACACATAGGCACACACACAGATAAATAGAAAGTCATCTTGCAGGGTCACGCTCTGGCACACCAGGTGTACACCATGATCCCCACAAGCAGGGACCGTGAGCAGTAGGACAAGCCTGGGACAAGAAGGCAGAAACCTGGGTTCTGGCTGTAGCTAGATCTGAGGCAAATCCCTTTGCCTCTCTTATCATCTGTTTTAGCTCTGGCAAAAGAGGATGATAATATTTCTCTTGTACCTTCTCTGTCTGATTGTCCACAATTCTGTGAATCCACCACTATGTTTATTGGATTTATGATGCCTGACCCAAGTCAAGACCCTCAGCTGTCAAAGAAAGATGAAGAGAGGCTCACATTTTTCACTTACTGAGGAATAAATAAACAATTTAAAAGGCTTTTCAACAAGGGTTGAAAGAAAGGTATTTCTGTTTAATGCTTGATTTTTCTCCAAATGAAGTGTAGACCTCCTGGGCATTTTAAATTATGCTTTGTTTTAAATATTTTAAAATAGCTTTCAGCCAGTTTTCTCTGCTTTTCTTTAGAGTATATGTAATTTTCATCCAATTTAAACAAATGACGAGAAATACAAATAAATTGTTAATGATTTACTAATATATTGCTCACAAGGGCTCTCTTTAGGTCAATGTAATGATAAACTGTCTCTAATATTTATGAATACCCTATGTACAAGGCTTGGGGTGGTGTTTTTTTGCTATCTATGGGGACAGAAATCATATATGGGCAATAAGATTTGTAAGCAATATCCTTGCTGTGTAGTGAGTTGTAGTTATTAAATCGAGTTTAAAATGTACCAAAGTGAAATAAATTTGGTTTGAATGAGTCCACTTAGAAACTTTATTTCATTTGAATTGCAGACTCATGAAGAAGTCACAGCACTTCTGGTTTGGTCTGTTACGGTTCCCAAGACCAGACGATCCCATGGTCCCGCACAAGCTGAGCACTGGCTCCTGTGGGAAAGTCTCCCCTGAACTCCCACCATCTCCCACGGTCTGTGGCAACTGCCATCAATAATTAATTTCTCTTTCGGTTCAGTTCAACCAACATTCCCGAGTCAGACTCTGTGTTTGCTGGTTTTAGAGTGTGTGTTGGTGTGTTTTTTATGGTAGACAAGTTGTAGAGTCAGAGATGAGGTAGGTTGGAGCCACTAAGCGCCGCACATTAGATGGTCTGACATTATTAATAACTTCTTGTTTACACACATTCTGCATATATATTCCATTGTTCCATGAACCTCATCTGCGTGGGTGTATTACCTTAATTTAATCTCATTAAGTAAGAAGGAAATGAAAGCTCAAGAGGTGAAGGAATACCTCCCAGGCCCAGCTGAACAATTACTAATATCAATAGCAAAGTCCATGCCGAACCAGTCCTGCCTGCCTCTCCAACTTCTTCTCGGTGACACTCTCTGGCCATCCCTGCTCACATGCCCAAATTTCTTCCAGGTCCTCAAACACACCTACTTTCCATCACCTGCAGACAGTTGGTATTGCTCTTCTGTCTGCCTGGACCTGACCTCTCTGCCCACCCTTATTTCACATAGCAGACCCCCTTCCTTCAGTTGTGCACCCTCCAGCAGCTCCTATCCTTTCCCCACTGAAACTCACTAGTCACACACAAATTATGTGTTGAAATTGAACTTCTTCAAGGGCAGGAACATGCCAGGTCCTCCTTCACTCTCCCCGAGTACCCAAGGCAGTGCCTGACACAGCAGGTTGTTGGTATTTGTTGAACAGATCCACAAAGAGATGAACCGGTGGGGCATGGCCTGAGGGGATCAGCTTGCCTTTGTTTCCATGTCCATTCAAGCCTTGCACCCCTGACAGCTAGAAGGGAGAAGGAATTTCCTTTCTCCAGGTGCAACCACCCCAACGCTAGTGCCCAGAATGAGTGCAAGTGTAATGCACTCAACTAACAAAGGCAGAGTGCGGTGTGTGCAAGACGACCAAGAAAGTAGAGTACACAGTACTTTTTCTTTTTTTTTTAAGAAGACAAAAGAAACAAAGTGGGCTCCGAAGACCTTGCAAATAGGGCTCAACCTGTATACAAACCAATGAAACAAATGTGATGGAGGCCCATTGCATCTGTCTAGAACTGCACAGATACCCTCCCCTTTTCACCCCAGAAACTTAGCTTTCCTTCTGCCTTACCATGACAGCTTCAGCTGACCTGGCTTCCTCAGAACACCTAAGGCCCTCATGAAGTCAGCAGATGTAAAGCTGGAAACCAGAGGTGAAGCCAAACCACGCAAAGGCATTTCACAAGCTCTGGGCCTGGAAGCCAGCCTTCTGTCTGCGGTATTATCACAGGACCACACATGAATGGAACCTCTTTGGGAAATCCCACTGAATGCCTTACTTCCCAGACTATCAAAGGGCCCAAAGGATGCTATGATGTTTGAGATCTAAGTGAAGAGCTTCTCATGTGTGGTTGACAAGACAAGATTCCTTTGACCATGTAGACAAAATGTAATACACACCTAAAAAGGTGTACTTTAATTTTCTTCTTAATTGGAGACTTATTTTTAGTTGAAGTTAGTTTTCTGAAACTTAACTCATTCCCTTTCAAAACCTCATCATCCACAGGGTAAAGACCAAACTTTTGAACATGGCCTTAAGACCATCAGTGCTCCAGCTCTTCCTTCCTCCTCCAGAGCCAACTTTCTTCCGTGTCTCTCCTTGCTCAGCCCTGCTTTCACTGGGAGCCTAGGCAAACCCATAAGGCCACACCACTGTGTCCCTGCTCATGCTGTGTCCTTATCTTTGGGCCCTTTCACCTTCTCCAGTTACCAGAATCCCATTCATCTTCAAAGAGTGATTCCAGCTGCCACATCTTCTGGGAGATTTTATTCATTCCTGAACTGTCATAAATTATTTCTTCTCCCACCCCCCTCCACACTTGGCTGCAATTCTAACATATTACCTTTTTTTTTTTGGACTTAGGTTTCCATGCTTATCCTTCTGTCTCCCAGTGGATGTCAGTTCTTTGAGGATGGCGTCATGGCCCATTTCTTATCCTTTCCATCTCCAAAACTTCCCAGGGCTTTACACATGGTAGCTGCCCAGTGAATATCTGTTGAATGAACTTTGTTGAATTTCCACTCAGTCAGCCCAGAATGGAAAAGGCAATTCCCACCAGGCTAGGTCAGCAGAGATGTTCTCAGACTATAGGCTGGGAAGGGATGCGGAGAGACCACCTCATCTATCTCTGCCTCAGGCAAACTCAGCAATGCCTGACAAGAAGAATGAGCCTTGTTCTGCTTGCCGAGGAAGGAGGGAGTCTGAGGTGAACCCAAACACTTTGTCTGAAATCCTCCTTTCAGTTCATCCTGAAGCCCGTGTGTTGGTCATTATTGTTAGAGTAGCACCTTAGCAGCTGGTTTTTATTATTATGGGATTAACTGAGATTGCTGTGCAGGTCCCAAGAGGCTCTTCAAAGCCACTGTCTCAGATATTGAAAGCACTGTTGGATAGTAGAGCTAATAAAATGTGCTTGGTGGGTGCACCTTATTTAGCAAAGTTTCATACCTCCAAGCCCCCAGGACTGATAAGAATGAAAGATTTTCCCGTACTTCAGCATTAAAGCAAATGATTTTATCTTCAATGTTTATTTGGAATCACCCTATTATTGTGAAAAAGGGGGGAAAGGAAGAATGCCCAACCCTCACTCCTATCCCATTTTCTCTTACATGGAGAATGGAGCCATCTCTTGTACAGTGGCTTTTCTTCAGCACTAATTCCCAAGCAATGGACTTTCGATGAAATGCCTCAGTGTTGGTGGCTGGAATCATTTTGAGAACCACCACATTATTAATGTAAATGATTGCTAAGCAAAATGCAACGATAATACAGGAGACAATACAGGGGTGTGGACCATCCAGTGGGGAAGTCGAACAGTGGTCTGGCCCTGGCCTCCCAAGAGGGCAGGAAACATTCCATTCCTACCCCTAGTCCCAGCCCCTACCCACACCACTCATTCCCACCCCAAACTCCCAAGACCCTCTCCAATGAGCAAGCCTATTCTCTGCCCGCGGGGAATCCACATGGACCTGTCTGTCAGGTAGAAAACACCTGACCACTTAGAGCCCTGCTCTTGACCTTGCCTAATCTCACAAAGTGGTCACGATATTTATGGTGGATTTCGGCCACATACCAGTCCAGACAGGAGAGTGTTAAGAATGTTGGCTCTGGTATCAGAAGGTCCAGAGTTTGAATCCCACTCAGAAAACTTACAGCATTGTGACCTTGGATAAGTTACTTATCCCTTGGGCCTTAGTTTCCTGTCTGTAAAATGGGGGTAAAAATAATGACCTTATTGGGCTGCTGAGCTGAGGCAGATGAGTCCATGTATATCAAGCAGTGAGCGTGGGCCCCTTGGAACGACACCTGCTGTCACTTACTCCCCAAATGCGCACTTGTGTGTGAGCACTATGGGCAACACTGATTCAAATGATCAGGGGCGATGGTTCCAGCGTCATAGGGGACTCCAAGGGGGTCATATTTAGGAAATGAAGAAGAAGGTGCCCCTGTAGCACCTCTAAAATCCCTGCATGTTGATTGCCTCTGCCCCTCCCTAGGACAACAGAGTGAGGTGTGTCCCTCCCGTGGAGCACCCCTCCCCATCTTCATCCCTGCCATCCTGCACCTCCAGCCACTCTCTGAAGCAGGTCAGGGCCAGTTTCCATTCTGCCTTGTTCTCAGCCTCGGCATTTCTGTTCATTCCTGGCCCCCCCAACCTGCTCTATCCCTCCTGCTGCAGACATTGCCTCAGGGGGCAGATGTGGTGACCACAACTTAATTGACTGGAGATGCACAGACAGCTACTTAGTCCTTCCACTCAGGGATCTCCAATGACGTTTAGGTTGATCACAGTGCAAAGCCTGTGGCTTCTCATTCCGAGGAAAATTTGGGTAGAGCCCACCACACCTCCTCTCTTCTTATTTCTGGGAACTTGGCTCCTACACTCTCTGGTGTTCACAGAGAGCCATGATAACTCCTTGGTTTCCCTAGAACATTCCAGAACACCCTCTGCCTCAGGGACTTTGCATTAGCTATTCTCTCTGTCCCAGCACACTTACCCCTGAGGTCCACCAGGCTTGCTCCTTCTTCTCTCGTAGGACTCCATTCAAATACCAGGCTCTTTGCTGACCCATTATTTCAAATTGCAACTTACTCCCTGCTCCTGGCCACTTTTTCTCCCGAGCCTCTCTCCACTTCCCCCTCAGGACACCCCCTCTGAGTTAATATTCTATCAGTAAGATACCTCTGGCTTTCCATACTTACACTTCAAGGAATATGCACATCTCTCAAAGCAATATTTTCTTCAGCTGATGCTTATATAGGGAAAATGTGTACTTACATCTCACTGGCTCCATGTGCCATTTTTAATAAAATGACAGACAAGACAGTTTTAGTTACAATCCAAACACAGTTGACAGAATGTCAGAAGCATGTGCACATATTTTGAAAGGTGCTTTGAGTGCGCTTGGTGAATAACACTTCATTTTGGAAAATTGCTTTGTTTGTGGGGATTTTTACTGTAAAACTAAAAATTTACTATAAATTTTGTGGCATTTTTTCCTAAAAATTGTTAATCATTTAATATTTGCCTTGCTTATTTGCCATCACTTACCTTAAACATGGTGCTTATAATACGGCACAAAAACTGCATGTTGTGCCCACCTGGTGACCGTTCACCTCACCAAGTGATCAGAGACCAGGAAGTGGCAATGTGAACACTCATAATTATGTACTTCATGGGTGGTCAGTGTTTCGGCTGCATGTTAGGAAACTGACTAGAGATTTCTGTGGACTTATAACAAACACATCCTAATTTCTCCCATTTAACATAATGTTTGTCCTTACTTGTTTTACTTATGTTCTGTCTGCCCTCACTAGCCTGTGAGCTCTGTGTGAGCAGGCCTTCAGTCTATTTTGTTCCCTGTCACCTCCCAGCACATAACAGGGGCTCAGCAAGTTCTTGGGGGAAACCTATCTGGCCTCCTTGAGCTCCAGCAGGGGCTACCTAATAAGGACCTGCTAGCCTCTGTGTGCAACACTGACCCCTCGTCTAGGCTCACACCCCACACAGAAGCTCCCGTAGTGTGAGGGGCGGGGTGGGGGGTCCAACTTGGGGAAGACTGAAAAGTCTGTGCAGCTCTGGACAGCCCATGGAAGGTTCCCAAGAATACAAGTTGACACTGCAGCACTAAAGCTTCATATAACTATGTGAACTAGAGGAAGACGCTGCTATGGTATTTGGGCACCAGCTATGCAAAGCAGCGATAGGCAACTGATGTACGCATCACGCAGCTGCTTCCGAAATGGCTGCCAATGACCCCTGCCTCCTGGCACCCACACTCTGCCCAATCCCCTCCTTTTGTGGGTGGGTTGGATCTAGTGTGTGAGTTACAGTACAAGCAGAATCGATGGGATGTCACTTCTAAGACTATGTTAGAAAAACTGGGACTTCCTTTCCTCTCTCCTGAACACTGGACCCAGGCCATTTGAGGGTTGAATCTGGATCTAGCAACAGTGTGATCTCCAGCAATTTGCTTTACGTCTGTGAGCCTCAGTGTCCTCACTTGTGAAAAAAGCTGTTGGGAAGACTAGATGAAGTAATGTGTATTAGTGATCCACTGCTGCATAACAAATCGCCCTCAAGCTGAGTAACTTAGTTTTCACCACCTCTGAGGATTAGGAATCCCAGTGAACTCTGGCTGGATCCTGTAACTCAGGGTCTCATAAGACAATGATCCAGGTATCAGCCGGGCTACAGTACAATCTCATTCTCCCTCCAGAGGTCTGCCATGGGAATGGCCGTAGAGCCCTACCCAACACTAGTCACAGATTTCTGGCCGTCCATCTCAAGGCAACATAAAAACCAATGTGCATCTTCAGAGAGGATCTTTCAAATACTAGTTATAGCTACTTCCCCCAGAAAAGGCTATAAAACTTCAGGGGATAAAATCTATTTTTATTTCCAGGGAGCCATCTGCATCCCTTCTAATTGAGAAATTGGACCAGAGCTGGAAAAGAATAAACAGATATTTGAAGATGGTGTGTAGTTGGCTTAGTTTTTCTCTCTCATATCTACAATCTCTCATTTTGGTCAAAAGGCCATTACCCAGGATCAAAGAGGATTGAAGGATCTGGTCATCACTAAGTATCAATTCATGAAGTGTGGGCTCAATGAAGCAGACCTTAACGCTAGGCATGCAAGCCCCTCGGAAAGCATGCCTGAGGCCTGTCATGGACAGACACAAGGTGGCAGTGAGTCACCTTGGACCCCTCAGTGCTCTGCCTCTAATGAGTTCCCTTCCATTTTTCTCCCTTTGGGCAGTGCATCTCCCCCAAGACATCTCAGAGAAGGGCTCTTTCCCTCCCAGGGATTGTACCCCATTCAGCAATCCCTTGTCAGAGGGCAGCCTGGCCAGCCTCACCTATGATCTTCAGGAATGACTTGGTGACAGGATGGCTTCCATCTGTGCTGAACAGTGGCCATCTCTACAGAGTGAAATACTGAACTGAATTGCTTTTATTGTTTCATGAGGAGAAATCTATATGAACAAATAAAATCAACTTATTCAAACCTGACTAATCAGTCCACTTCAACCATACAATAATATAGACTTCTTCCCCCAACAGAAGAAGCTTGGACCAGAATCATGGAAAACACTTCCCCTCCACATCTTGCTTGCGTGGGCTGCCCTTCTTAGTCCACTTTCACCTCTGCACAGAACTTCTGGTTATAGAGAAGGTGGAGAGAGCCTCCTGCCTCTGACTCACTCTCAGGGTCATGAACTCTCCCTGGACAAAGTTCCCAAGCAAAACACAGATATGTCATGCATACCAGTATTACTAGTTGTTTTTAGCTGTGGCCGATAAATATGGTTAATCTCTCTTTATCCAGGAAACATGAGGTTCCAAAAGTTATAGATAAGTTGTACATAAATAAAAATTAATCTAACAAAACCAATATGCTCTTACACTCAAGGACAAATGTCTCATTGCACCGCATGGCAATTGTGCAGAGATCCCATTTATTAATATGATGGGTACACTAACAAATAAAGGATTGACCTCCCACAAATGTTTGTAATTTTCTTATGTATTTGTAATCAAACATGGCGGCCTCGTTTTTTTCTCCTATAATATGCACTGTTATAATTAGGCAAAAGACGAAGGTATAATGAAAACTACAGACCTGGGTCCCATGGACCTCACTCTCTCCATGGCTCTGTCTGCTGGAGGCAGAGAGTTGATTTTGTCAGAAGAGCACATCTTCGAGGACTGGGCTGGGAAGGAGGGTGTGGTGATGCCACAATCAGGGACCACAGGAATGATGAAGATGGAGGAGAACAATTTGGGCTGACCAGGAGCCTAGAGAAGGAGGCCAGGACAAAGGTGTAGCTGGGGACAGATTCCAGACAGAGCTTAGCTGACTAGCTCAGTGACCTCAGTTAACCCTCAGCTATTTAAGTTCTCTGAGCCTCCTTTTTCTCCCTGATAAAATGGAGGTAATAACAGTAGCTACCTTATTGGTTTATTGTCAAGATTAAAGAACCAAATGCTTAATAAATGTCTTTTGCACAACTCCCAGCACATAGTTGATGCTTGATAAATGGAAACAATGTGTGCTTTCATTAACAATAAAACTGAGTGTGGCATCCAACGCAGGTCCAACTTAGGAGGTGGGAGGAAGCCCAGTAGGACACCTGGTGCCAGGTGATGCGTGTAAGGTGCTGTGGGTGGGAATCTTTTACAAGCAACTCTGGGAGTTTTCCACAAACAGAATCGATTAGGTCACCCAGCAATATGGCCAGCGTTCCTCACCCTTGTTAAGATATCTGCAATTCCTGGTTCAGATCCCAGGCAGGGTACATGCCTGGGTTGTGGCCAGGTCCCCAGTAGGGGCCTTGCGAGAGGCAACCGGTAGACGTTTCTCTCACACAGTGACGTTTCTCTCCCTCTTCCCCCTATCTAGAAATAAATAAATAACATCTATTTAAAAAAAAAGATCAGACAAACAAGTCATCGTCTCACTTAAGGTTTGAACAATTCATGATAATTAGCCCTCCAAATATACACTCAACATATCCCTTAACTCTGTTAAGCCCTCCCAAACACTACCACTAATTTAAGATTATTGAAAGCCCATGGGCCTGTCTCTGCTGACTGCTTGGAACATCTCACTGGTGACCTTAAGTCACAACCAATGTACTTTAAACTGCACCCTAATAACAAGCCAAGATTCCAAACATTCATTTGTAAATAGGGTGCTTGGGATGAGGGAGGCATTTCTCCAAATAAACAATGCTGGTTAGATGCTAATCCACAGAAGCCTATTAGCACACACCTTAACTCTAGTAATGAATACCTAAAAACCTATGGAGACGTGCTGCAGGTACTGGCATACCCAGGGAGTCTAGGCTTTGCTCTGAATTTATTGGAGTGCTGTGAATAAACTTTCTTCTTGGCGTTACCTGAGAAAAGTAATGCTTTGCAACAGTGAATCTGGACGTGTTATGCAGTGCAGGCTGGAGCAGAGAGACTGGTAAGGGTTACACTGCAAAAATCCAGTTTTGAGTTGATAAAGGCTTGAAGTAAGGTGATTACAACTGAAAGGAAAATTTTATTTGCATTCATGAATTCAACGAATGCTTGTTGAGCATTGACTCTGTACCCTGGAGATTCACTCATTCATTCATTCATTCAATTGTTAGACAAATAATTGTTGAGCATCTATTACACGTGGGAGTCTGTGTGAGACTCTAGAGACATAGAGGTTCCCTATCCTAGTTAAAGTCTGTAGTCCAGAAAGGTATATAGATATTAAAACTAATAATTACTGGTGTGGTGCATGTGAGGAGGGAGAAGGAAAAGGGGCAGTGAGGTGCACAACAGCAGGAGAGTAAGTGTGTAGATGCTTTGGGCAAGCTTCTCTAAGGAAGTGGGACTTACAAAGTGACACTGGAAGACTGAGTGGGGTTTGTCAGATCAAAAAGGGAGAGAGGAAAGAACAGTATATACAAGCGAGCATGCTCCGCAGCCTCAACCCAGTGGCAGTGGGGAAAATCGATGGATTAAACAGGTGTTGAAGAGGTTGACTGGTCATGGCTTGGTAATGAGCAAGATGTGGGACGTTAGGAAGAGAGAAAAACTACAGATGAGTCCTGGGCTCCTGGGTGTCAGCAAGTGCGTAGATCACAGAGTCAACTATGGAGGTAAGAATCATTAGGGGAGGAACAGGTTTGATGGAGAAAATTCTGAGATCAGTTTGGACAGGTTTTGTCTAGCACTTCCAAGATAAACAAGTAGAGATTTCAGGAGGATGTTGCAGAGCTGAGTCTGGAACTCATGTCATTTGAGCCTATGAAAGGGACCTGGAAATTATCAACATTGAGGTAGAAATTGTGGCCACGAGGAGAACTGGGTCACAGGTGAAGTAGGGGTGCCAGGGGAGGGTGTATAGAGCTAAAAGGGGTTATAGAGACAAGTCAGAGAAGACTGGGCAGAAGCTGATATCCAACTAGCTGCAAAGGACAGAGAGAGGAGGGAGGCAAAAGTGATTAGATTGTCTTGAGTGCCAGGAAGAATCAGCAGGAGGAAGACAGTGAGGAGCCATAGCCCCATCAATACTAGCCGGTCAGCGAGGACACACTGTGATGCTCCCTCTTCAGCACTGAGGCTCTCACCAGGTTTCTCCTCCCCCCAAGACAGAGAACTGATGGACAGATTGACAAATGATCGATTGATCAACAGATCAAGTCTGTCCATATTTAGTGACACCTGCCACATGTTCGCCACTGTCCCCTACTCTGAAAATAAAAATAAATATGACATGGCTACTCCCTAGAGAAATTTAATGCAGAGGACATATAGACATGAAAACAGCTGATAATGATCCATATTAGGTGACTTGGTCAATAACAGACATACAAGTGTCTATGCTGGGCACACCACTGAGGGCATGAAGGAAGGAGTAGCCCTTCTACCTCCTAAAAGGGGTTGAACTCTAGTACCTGTGTTAGTTTCCCAGGGTTTCCATACCAAAGTACCACAAACTTGATACTTGGTTGTTCTATAAACAACAGAAATGTAGTCTCTCACAGTTCCTGGAAGCTAGAGTCTGAAATCAAGGTGTCAGACGGGCCATGCTTTCTCTGGAGGATCTAGAGGAGGATCTTCCCTTACCCATTCCTAGGTTCTGGGGCTCCCCAGCAATTCTTTTCCTTGATATTGCCTGCTTATAGGACCTATTTTTTTCTCCTTCTTCTGTGACAATATCTTGGCCTCCACCTACGTGTGGCCTTCTTCCTTATGTCTCTGTATTCAAATCTCCTCCTTTCTCTTATAAAAACAACTGGGCTTAAGTTCTACTCTAACTCAATATAACTTCATGTGAACTTGATGACATCTGCAAAGACTCTATTTCCATATAAGGTCCCATTCATAGATATCAAGGATTAGACACAATTCAACCCACTACAATATCCATCTCTTTCTAGCACCAGGCTGTTGGGTGCCTGGTACCCCAATAGATGCTCAAAATATTGTTTACTTAATTATATCACTGCCTATGATGATGTCAGAAAAGGGGAGATGAGGGCCTTTGCTAAAGGATTATGATTTGCGCCTGACATGTGGTCCTAAGGTCAATTCGGAGAAAGGATTTTGCAGCTCATGACTCTCAGCATTTTCTGATAATTCTTCTCAATTAGCAAATGAATTTTACTATTTTCTTTCAAAGGAGAAAAAGAAATTACTTCATTGAGAAAAATTCTAAAATAGATTTAAACTTTTGATCATATATGTTCTTGAAGTTTTAATGTGGATGACTTTCTCCAAGCACATTAAGAATTCTCCCAAAATTGATAAGATTCTATGAAGAGAAATTCAGCACTAGCTGACAAAATTTAAAATGTAGGTACCTTTTGACCCAGTCATTTTAGTCCTAGGAATTTTTCCTGCAGATATACTGTCACACATGGAAAACAACATAGTACCAGTTTTTTTCATTTTAAAATCACAGCGGTTTTGAGCTATAGAATGCTAGTTAAATAAATAATGATACATCCAAGCAATTAAATGACGTCACATAATTTAAGATTGATTTTACAGCATGTAACAGAAATCTGGCTATTCTGGATTTAACAAATAAAGAGGTTTTTTCCTCTGGTAACAAGAAGTCAGAGGTTGGTGGCCCAGAGCAGATACGAGGGCCCTACCCAGCCACCCGCTACTCTACGTCTTAGTCATCTGAGCATGAGCTTTCTTCCTCATGCTCACAAGATGGCTGCTGTGGGCTCAGCCACCATAGTCACTTTTCAGGAAGAAAGGAAAAAGAGAAGGAAGGACAGAAGCTCTCCCTTTTTACCAGGAAAATAACTGCTTTTCCAGAAGCACCATCTAACAAACTCAAACTTACACCTCACTGACCACAACCAGGTATGTGGCCATTTCGTGTACCAGAGAAGCTGCAAACTGCAGCTTCTAATGAACTTGAGGTTGGGTTGCTTTGAAAGAAGAAATGGCAACTCAAAGTCATGAAGAAGAATAGGGCAGCTTGGTACGTGTTTCTGTGGGCCTGTCACCAAGAAATACTAGGCAATGAAGTATGCAGCAGTATGCGTAGCATGTTCTGTATGTATACTAAAACATATCCTGTGTATATACTATATATACATGTATACCGTATGTATATACACATACAACATGCTGTTATACATGTGTATTTCTTTAAATGCACCGACTGTGTCTAGAAGGAAATACACAAATTCCTGACAAACATTCGCTTCTGGGAAGGAGTCCTGAGAGGCGGGGGACTGAGGCAGGAGGAAAACTTTTATTCTTTGCTCTTTTATGATTTTGAATGTTCCAACACATGCATATATTATTTATTCAAATATTAAGTGATTTTTAGAAGACAGAAAGAACACCTCAAAGAGTAACAAAACTTTTGCCTTGTTGGTATGATGTGAGTGTCATGATCCTAGAGTCAAAAACATGGAGACACTGAGAATCTAACTGGATGTTTTTATTTATTTTTCTTTTTTATTATTTTAACTGGATGCTTTTTTCATGACTATAAGAGTTGTGGACTGCCAGATGGGAAAATATGAAAGGAATGTAGCATTCTTTGGCCAAATCAGTCAGTAAAATTAAGGTTACAAAAGAGTCATAAAGGCATGGCAGGGAGGGTAATAGCTTCAAGGAGCTTTAGAACCAGAGAGGAACATATTAAAATGTTTGCAGAGAGCCAAAGGCACGTAAAATCAGTGAAGGGAGGGAGGTGGGAGATCAGGAAAAAGAATTAGGTGACCTAGTCCTTGTACAGCTCGGTGTCCCACCAGGGTTTTGGGCACAAGCCAACTCTGTCTCCTGGCCAAAAGCTTCTGAATGCCATTTAACCTCAGTCCCTCGAGATGGCACTTCAACTTGCTAGGGACAAGTGTATCCTTAGCAGGTAAGTGATGCTCACTCTGAGAAGGCGAGGATTAATCATAGAGACGATAAAGGAATTCCAACCTACATGCCTTTTTATAAATTTAGGAATAGTCTATGTATGCTTGGTATTTACAAGGTTAGTTTTATGAGAAGTTGATGTATTAGAGCAGCTAACAGATTAGCTGTGTGATTCCAATTTGATGTGTAATAGAGTAATTGGCTTGTGTTTAAGATTTTAAGGTAAAAGGGTAGAAGAATAAAACTGGTAAACAATATTGGAACATCTAAGAGAATTTAAGAGTCTCTGTATTTATAAGTTTCATATATATTTATAAGAATTACTTAATTTAGAGGTAGGTTTTCTTAGTCTATTTGGACTACAAAAAAGAAAGTAGAATTATTTATAAATATTTAAGGGAAATTAATTAAGTTGTAAAGGCTTTTTGTAAGTAATTATTAAAATGTATTTATTTTTTTTGCATTTAATATTTTTTTGAATTTTGCCTTTTACTTTTTTCCTTTCTTTTCTTTTTTAAATATATTTTATTGATTATGCTATTACAGTTGTCCCATTTTCTTCTTCCCTTTATTCCCCTCCACCCTGTACCCCCCACCATCATTCTCCAAACTTAGTTCATGTCCATGGGTCATACATATAAATCCTTTGGCTTCTCCATTCCCTACACTATTCTTAACCTCCCCCTGTCTATTTTGTACCTACCATTTATGCTTCTTATTCCCTGTACCTTTTCCCCCATTCTCCAGCCCCTCCCCACTGATAACCTGCCATGTGATCTCTATTTCTGTCAATCTGTTCCAGTTTTAGTTGTTTGCTTAGTTCAGTTTTGGTTTTGGTTGTTTTTTGTTTGTTTGTTTTAGGTTCAGTTGTTGATAGCCGTGAATTTGTTGTCATTTTACTATTCGTATTTTTTATCTTTTTCTTAGATAAGTCCCTTTAACATTTCATATAATAAGGGCTTGCTGATGATGAACTCCTTTAACTTGACCTTATCTGGGAAGCACTTTGTCTGCCCTTCCATTCTAAATGATAACTTTGCTGGATAGAGTCATCTTGGATGTAGGTCCTTCCCTTTCATGACTTTGAATACTTTCCAGCCCCTTCTTGCCTGTAAGGTTTCTTTTGAGAAATCAGCTGACAGCCTTATGGGAACTCCTTGATAGGTAACTATCTCCTTTTCTCTTGCTGCTTTTAAGATTTTCTCTTTAACTTTAATCTTAGGTAATGTAATTATGATGTATCTTGGTGTGTGCTTCCTTGGGTCCAACTTCTTTGGGACTCTCTGAGCTTCCTGGACTTCCTGGAAGTCTATTTTCTTTGCCAGATTGGGGAAGTTCTCCTTCATTACTTTTTCAAATAAGTTTTCCATTTCTTGCTCTTCCTCTTCTCCTTCTGGCACCCCCATGATTTGGATGTTAAAACACTTAAAGTTGTCCCAGAAGTTCCTAAGCCTCTTCTCATTTTTTTTTTTTTTTGAGTTCTTGTTTCTTCATTGTGTTCTGGTTGAATGTTTATTTCTTCCTCCTGCTCCAAACTGTTGATCGGACTCCCAGTTTTCTTCCCTTCACTGTTGGTTCCCTTTATTTCACTTTTATAGCCTTCATCTTTTTCCTCTATTTTGTGACCATACTCAACCAGTTCTGTGAGCATCCTGATTACCAGTGTTTTGAACTGTGCATTTGATAGGTTAGCTATCTCTTCACCACTTAGTTGTATTTTTTCTGGAGCTTTGATCTGTTCTTTTATTTGGGCCATTCTTTTTTTGTCTCAGCACACCTGTTAACGTATAAGAAGCAGAACCTTAAGTATTCACCAGGGTGGGGCAACCCACATCACTGCATTGTGGTGCTATATGTGAGGGAGGGGTCTGAGAGAGAACAATGATGCTTGCTTGGCTCTCGGCTGGCTTTCACTCACCTCTTCCACTACCCACAAGTAAATTGGGCCCATCTGGTGCTGATTCCCAGGTGGGTGGGCTTATGTACGCTCTAGGACCCTGTGGGTCTCTCCAAAGAACTCTCCTGTGAGGCTGGGAGTTTCTCCCATGCCTGAACCCCCACAGGTTTTTTCAGTCACAGGTTTTGAGGCTTTATTTCCCCGTGCTGGCACCCTAGGTTGCACAGTCTGTCTTGCTCTTCAGTTGTTCCCCCTACCCCAGTTTATCCACATGCAAATGTAGGATTGCCTGCTCCACCAACTGCTGCCTTGCCTGCCCTAGGCCTCCAGCCACCACCTTGCCTCAAGTCCTCTCCAACCTAGCTGCCCATCTCCACCCCTCCTACTGGTCTGGATGAATGTTCCTTCTTTAACTCCTTGGTTGTTGGACTTCCATACATTTTGATTTTCTGGCAGTTCTTGTTATTTTGTTGTTTAAATTTGTTGTTGTCCTTCTTTTGGTTGTGTGAGGAAGCAAAGTGTATATACCTACACCTCCGTCTTGGCTGGAAATCTTTTTTTCTTTTTTTTATTGTTGTTCAATTACAGTTGTCCCCATTTTTCCCCCATTACTCTCCCCTGCCCTACCCACACCCACCTCCCACATTCAACCCTCCCCCACCCCCATCGTCTTTGTCCATGGGTCCTTCATACATGTTCCTTCACCATCCCCAGATTTCAAAGCCGAAGAAATTTTTTAAACTTATAACTTAAAAAAAATTGAATAGTAAATGATATATCATCAGGTGAAAAAGCAAGTTACAGAGCTATAGTCTGGTGTGATCCCATTTCAGTAAGAGAAAGAAACCCGAGCTGCAGCATATGTGTGTATTTGCCAGCGTATGTTGCGTGGGCAGCACCGAAGCTGTGAAAGGATCGACTCTGCATCTGTCAGGAGGGTAGAAATGAAAGTGAGTCTCAGGGAGCTGGTCTTCACATATTTTTGACTGCTTCACCTATTATAACCAATGTGTTGTACTTTTATAATTTGAAAAAAGTCAAATAAAAAACGTCCAGAAAAGAAGTACTTTTTTTCCAATTGTCAATCATCTTTCACATACATTATCACCTTGGCACCTGTCGACTGAATAAAAATAATAAACACTGTTATCTCTATTTTATGGTTGAGGAAGCAGAGTTCAGAAATGCAAACTGCCTTGCCCAAGATCACAAGACTGTTAATGATGGAGCCCTGTCTCCCACGCAGGCCTGACCCACAGCCCAGCAGTCTGAGCAGATACCCCAGTAGACATGGTAGGAGAAAGGCAGCAGCATCACCCAAAGTGACCATTGGTGCCTTTCTGGGCAAGGACAACTCCTCAGGCAGAAATGAACTCTGCCTATGACATAGCACATCTTTGAATACACCTTTACCAACACTGACCATGAATATCTAGAAGGCTGTTTGTCTAGCTTTGCTTGAAAGAGTCAGCATTTGCCAGTAATCTTATCACATCACCTGGAGTCTTCAGTACTAGTTCCACAGGGTTACTCTAGGTCACATGGCCAAAGGAATGTTCTTAGTCCGCACCTTTGGAGGGGAGGAGGGAGTGGCATGTCCTTCCTCAATGTCAGCAAGGTCCCTTCCTACCCTTTCTGCTGGATCCACAAGAAGAATATCTAGTTGAAAACTGCCAAATCCTCACCTGCAGGAGGTCCTCCGCAGGGCATGGTGTGTACACTGTTTCTTTATCGTGTCGGTATTGTTAGCCAACATGCTCTGTGCTTATTTAACAGACCTACAAGTGCCTGAAAACTGAGGAGTGGGTGTTGTGACGTGGCCAAATGAATGTGAGCTCTGGGTGGAAGTATTCTAGCTGGCACCAGCACACTTGTTCACCATCCTCCGTGGCAGCACATTCCTATCTCTCTGGGCAATGCATGTCTTATGAAAATGGACTAGGACTTACATTTAGAGGTTTAGAAATGTTCTTTTCACATCTACACTGATTTGGTGGGTTTGATCAAGACCCATGAGTTTTAATAGTTCTAGCTGTGACATAGTGAGAAGCAGAGGCTTAGACCACAAACTGATGGAACTCTGGACAGACTCCGCTCTGCTTCCAGCTGTGGGATATTAATCAAGTCAGAGTTTCCTGGTGGGTGAGTGTCCCCATTTCTAGTCTAAAGATTTCAAAACCTGCTGCACCTTCCTCATGGATCATTGTGAGACTCAAACTAAAAATGTTTGAGAAAATGCTTTGCAGATCCTAAAGCACTTACAAGGTGTCATTTATTGGTTTGCTGTGTCATAAGAAGAAAGGAGAAGTCTCCTCTGTAGGGTCTCTTATCTTCTAGCACATTGAAATATATATATATATATATATATATTTATATTTATATATTTATATATATTTATATATATATTACACATACACATATATTCAACTTTAAATCATGCATGGTTAGTCCAAGTTTCCTGGTAAATCTTTTTGTGATATTGAATGAAATTCCCTCAAGAGATTCTGCTGATACAAGTGCAAAAGCAGAAAAAAGAAGAAGAAAAAGAAAAAAGCAGTGCTTGCTATCAACAAATAGGAATGTTTAAAAGATGCTTTCTTCCCAAACATAGTTATTTCTGCTTGGCACTATGCAAATGCCTTTATTTTATAAATGTTTTCTCCTTGTTTTCTAAATGAGAGCTTTGGGAACAGGTTTAGTAGAATGTGGTTGCTTGGCACTTTCAAAATGCAAATAAGCCTTTCGATTCTAAGTTCAGATTTTTCTTCTAAATTTAAATAATATCCACTTTAAATTTTTGGAAAGCAATCTGGCAAAGATTATTAAAAGCAAAAAAATAACAATCTCCTTGGATATCAGCGTGGCAGTTATGTAATAAAGCTACTGTGTGTTTCCTGTGGGCCAGGCCCAAGGCCAAGTGTTTTTCCTAGGCCACCCCATGTCACCGCACAAGTCAATCAGTAGCTGTTGTCATCCCCATTTTGCAAATGAGAAAAAGTGAGCTACGAAATTCAAGTAGAGACTCCACTTTTCCCTCAAATATGATCATGGGAAGCTCTCCTTTAGAGTGGGTATTAGGTAAATTTAGAAGACCACCAACCCCTGACAGATGGCCAAAGAACACTGGAAGATCCCCACTCTCTATATGCCAGCCACTGTGCTAGACCATTGTCACAAAGTGTCCCACTCAACCTTCCTACCACCCTACCCTTTCCAGAGGAAGAAATGAGGCTCAGAAAGGTGGCAAACTCATATTTGTTGAGATTTTTCTTAGCTGCCAAGCCATAAGCTAGGTACTTTTCAGTAGTTTTCTCAACTAAACATAAACAAACAATTTACACATATGGAAAGTCAAGAAATACATAGAGTAAACAAAAATGGGAAAAATGCTCAACAGCTCTAATAATATAAAATTGCAATTTAAAACATTAATGTGGTACCAATTACACCTATCACGGCAGCCAAACAAAGTTCAATGCTGATGGTAGTGACTTCAAAGAGAAACTAGTTTCTTCGTATGTTGCTGGTGGTGCTTCCAAGACCGTACTCTAGATGAAGAAGGAGAATGGGTACAAATGTGTGTGTGCGCGAAGATCGTCCATGTGCAGAAAGGGAGCCTGGCAAAACAGACACAGCTACTGGGGTAGGGAGGAATGTAATTTTTCACCTCTTAAATTGCCTTACTGTTTCAAAATGCTGTTTTTACAATAAATAAGTGTGTGGGAGGAAACTATTTTATATTCCTGTTTTTACAATAAATAAACTTGGAAGAAAAAGAGATTTTATTATCCCATTGCGCCATTTTATCATTAAGGATTGCATTCCTGATTTCCATAAATCAGGGATATCACCAATAAGTGATGAAAAACCAAGTGATTTTAAACTTTAGTCATTTTAAACTTCAACCTTGTCCTGAGATTGAAAGCAGGCGCTAAAGTAGAACATTTTACGATTCGCATTCAATGCCCTAATTTTCTTGTTGAGGACGTGGAGGCCCAGACCCAAGGGGTTCCTTGTCAAGGTCATTCTGTTGCCTGTGGAGCCTGTGGAGTCCCTGTCGTTTCCCTTCATAAAAACTCTATAAAATGAAAATACATATACTATTTATATGAAATCACCACAGGGTGTTTTACTACCTGCATTTCTGACACCAAATGTGTGGTGTTTTTCTAACATCAACAAATTCTCCAATTCTCTGGACACCCGCTGGGTGTCTAACAATTCTATTCAATTTTGACACTAAGTACCTGGAGTTAGCACAAACCCCGCAGGTTTGGGGCCAGTTACACAAAACTGCACCCACTTCAGGTGCCAGTCACAAGTCCCAGGTGCCACCTGCACTTCTGACCAACTCACTATAAATCAGGAGTTCCCACAACTTCCTCCTCAGGTTTGACAATTTGCTAGAGCAACTCACAGAACTCAGGAAAAGGAAAGTGCCCCACTTATGATTACTGGATTAGTATGAAGGATATAAATGAACAACCAGATAAAAAGGTACGAAGGGTGAGATCCAGCAGAGTCCTGAGCACAGGACTTTCTATCCCCCCAGAGTCTGGGAGTGCCACCCTCCCAGGAGCAGGAACTTCTCTGAACCCCATCATTGAGGGTTTTTATGGAGGTTTCATTACACAGGTGTGGTTAGTTAAATCATTGGTCATTGGTGACTCAACTTGACTTCCTGCCCCTCTCCCTATCCTAGAAGTCAAAGGTTGGGGCTGAAAGTTCCAATCCTCTACACAAGACTAGGTCTTTCTGGCCACCAGTCCCTATGCTGTGCTATCTAGGAGCCCCCGACTGCCATCATCTCATTAGCGCACAAAAGACACTCTGACACAAAACCGAACATTTGTATTTCTTGTTGTGTTACACAGCAAAAAATTATCATTATCTGAGGTAGACTTCAGAATCCAAACACTGGAGTAAGCGTGTCTGTAGGGTCCATTCCAGAACTTCTGGTTGGCTATGATGGTCACCAGTCTTGAGATATGAGCTTGCTCACACACAGTGGTGCTCACTGCGGGCCCCTGGGCCAGCAGCATCACCATCACCAGGACATCCTCTGAAGCTTGTCAGAAATGCAGAATCTCAGCATCACCCACTGAACCAAATCTGTGTTTTAGTAAGATCCCAGGCTTATTGACAACATTATATTTTGACAAATACTTTTTGATGCTATTGGATGTGGTAGGCAGCCAGTCACTGAAGCACCTTCTCTAGCCCAGGAAGCCCAACACACTAGCTCAGTGTCACTCACACCTGTTATCACTTTCCACATTAGAAAGAGACTGGTGAATCAGGGCAAAAAGTGGGTAAAGACCTAGGGTCTCATCAGGCAGCACAGCCAACAAGAGGGATGGGAGACATTAGTCATACAGAAGTATTTTTAAATGAAAAAGTAAGAAATAAGAACCTGTACCCCTTCCTCACCAGCTATCACTCCCCATCCAAAAAATTTAAAAAACAATTGCTGTTGAAAATTTTGCCAAGCAGTACAACTTGGGTGGGCACTTGGCAGATGTTGAGGTTACCTTCACCCCCCTCCTAAAACATCCCTCCAACTCCCAACTCACTCTGGTAACAAAGGAAGCAAAAAAGGAATGCAGGATGAGGAAAGGGTTTAATTAGAAGCATTTTAGGGCAATTGCCTACTGTAGTCGCTTTCTCTTGCTGCCATGACAAGTTACCGCCGATTTAGTGGCTTAAGACAACACAAATACATTATTTGACAGTTCTGGAAGTCGGAAGCCAGGAGTTAGTTTCACTGGGCTGAAATCAGGAGATAGGCAGTCTGTGTCCTTTCTGGGGACTCCAGGAGAAGGTACGCTTCCTCATCTTTCCCAGTTTCTAGAGGCCACCTGGTTCCTTGGCTTGTACTGTCCCTCCATCCTCAAAGCCTGCCGCCATAGCACTTAGAAACCTTTCTCCTCTCTTTAACCTCTGATACCGTCATTACAGCTCCGCTGATTCTTACTCTGCTGCCTCCCTGTTTCTCTTACAAGGACCTGTGCTGACATCGGGCCCACACAGTTAATCCAGGGCAGTGTCCCCATCCCAGGGTCTTTACCCTCACATCTGCCAAATCCCTTTTGTCACGTAAGGTGACGCATTCACAGGCTCCAGGGATTAGGTGCAGACCACTTTAAGGATGGTCATTATCCTGCCTAAATCACCTACTTTTTAAAGTTCCTCTGAAGATCTGGTGGTGAAGGGTGCCACCGTGCCAGGGGCTGTGCTGCATTCCCATAAGCCCTGTCTTTAAATCTCTGGAGATGAGGCCCATGCAGCTGTCTCATTCAGCACTGAGGACAGTGCAGCCCTGCAGCTCAGCAGCAGGACTGAGCTGTTATTTCTGGTGTCAATGTGCCTGGTGCATGAACAGAAGCGTTCACATCAAAGTTTTAAGACAGGAGCCGCAGAGCGGCCTGGAGGGTCTTTTCCATTCTGGTGGGCCCTGAGGCTGACACTGACAGCAGGATGACACTGAATGGGCCTCCTCACTGATGAGGCCCACTGCCCCTGCGCCCACCATAATCCCATCTGAAATTCATCACTCTTGTGAAGCCTGCATTAAGGACCTGCTTTGCTTTCTTACTCTAAGTGACCAGATCCAGTGACAGGTGCTGGGAGGCTGCATGGCCTCAAGCCCCCACGGCAGGTTAGAAGTCAGTCAACAGGCCTTCTGCTGCTCACAGGGCCGTGACCTAGAGCAGGAAGCCTATGGATTCAGAGGCCCCACCAGCCTCTGGCCACTCAACCCTGGCTCGTGGAATCACTTCTGGGAACCTGAGTAACGATGGGGTTGGAAAGATTCTAATTCCTTTAGCCACCCTGTATATCCGGACCATGCTGGATGCCAGGGGTGTAACAAGAAAACGCCCCCAGGCCCAACCCACCACCCTCGGGAGCTTACTTAGAATGATGAGGACACAGTGCAGAGTGGTGGGTATTACACTGAAATTAAGTGAGGGGCACTCTGAGGACAGACCAGCCTGGGAGAAAACACTTGAGCAGGGGCTTGAAGAATGAAGGGAGTTAACGCAGCGCAGGTAGGCCAAGGAGGCAGAGGACAGACGCAGCCAGCGAGGGAGGTATGGGCTATTAATATTTACGTCATTATTTAATTCATTCTCTCTTGCACTCATGCTGCTCACACAGGCTACCCTAGTAATAACATCTAATACCTAACCTAGCAGTGACCACACACCACCTGCCAAGGGCTTCCGACTCCTTAACTCATGTGATGCTCACAACCACCTTGTGAAGTAACGACCATCGTATCAGAAGGAAACAGGCACAGGGCACCGAAAACAGAGATGACAGAACTGGAAGTGGAGAAACCTGGGCTCCCTCCTCACAGTCTGATTCCAGAGCCCCATCTCTTAGACTGCACAGTGCCCTGAAGCGCTAAGCTCCTAGCACCAGGTCCAGTAGCCGTGCAGACAGGGAGGAGTGAGTAGCCACAAAGGTTCTGGATTCTTCCCATAAAGAGCTCTGGGCCTGGGAAAGGCTGAAGAGGCTCTGCCCCCATTTGTGGAGTGCGGCAGCTGTAAAGGAAAAGCGGGGAGGTGGAGGAGGGCTCCCTCGCCAGTTGCCCCTGCTGAAGTTTGTGAACGGCTCCAACACACTCACAGGGAATCTGAGCCCCCAGCAGACACCACAACCCAGGCTTTAGCTCACAAATCTTTGAACCTGAAGAGCATTGGCCTGTTGAGAGGCTGTCCCTGTGAGGGCAGCAGGTGCCTCATTGCAGGTGAAGAGGGAGGATCCCCCCCCCCACCCTTGCCAGATGGCCCCATAGGAAATGCTCCAGTGGTCAGTACAGGGTGGTGGGACAGACCAATGCCAGGGCCTGGGTCCCAGGGAAACATCCGTGGACACTTGTAAAATGAGTGTCATAGAGCTCCTCTCTCCTGCGAAGGTTTCCCTCTGCCACCTCTGTGACAAGCCACTGGCAGCCACAGTCACTGATTCAGCCCCAGAGAGAATGGGCTCCTCAGGGTCTGGAACCACAACCCCCGGGGTGAAGAGCCCTGCAAATGCCTGGGCAGGCTTCCAGTCTGCATACTGTGGGGGTGGGGTGGGGAACAGTGCCTCTGCCTACAGCCGGGTTGCAGAGGGAGCTGGAGACTTCAGACCACTCTGAGGAACCTCCCACAATCAAATCTTCCCCCAAAATCTCCTGTAAGAGAAAGACTCTTGATAACACCTGCGGGAAAATTAGGTGCCTCGGGCAAATTATTCCAAGTGTCCTGCCAGATGTTACTAGCTTTTATCTTTTTTTCTTAGTTGTGTGTATTTGTCTGATTATACTTCAAGGACCGAGAAAATTGAGTTGATCAGAATCTTTAGCTCTTCACTGTCGTCTGCAGCCACAGTAAGAGCGGGCCGATTTAAATCTTGACTCTTCCATTAGCGGCCACGTGGCTTGGGCAGCATGCTCACTCTGCTCACTGGGAACAATGAGACACTGACACCATAGGCCCGTCATAAGGATAAAATGACTGTGCAGAAAGTACTTAGAGCCAGGACCTTTGGGTAGTAGATGCTAAGTGCTTCTGGTACGGTCCTCACTGTTGTTTATTCTACTTTTTCCATCTTCCCCGATCTCTGCTTCCCTTCCCCTCTTGAGGAAACCTGTCTAACTTGTTTGGTATATAATCTGTTGTCCTTGTAGACAGGTGTTCCAAAGTCAGAATGAATCCAGGCCACAGGCTACGGCCACCAGCCCGTGACGCTGAGCTAACAGCTCCCACAAGTGCTGCATGAACTATGACCAGCTACCCCGGTCACCCCACTCCACACTGGAAATGCAGTTTCCCCATCACGTAGATTCTTTATAGGCAGATCACTTCTACTCCTGGTGCACAAGTCTGGATTCTTAGTTGCAAGCCACAGAAATTGACCTTGACTGAGAACCTTACCGAAGGCCTGAGCGGGGTGTCCTTGAAGCCACACAACTCACAGGGACCTGGCCCGAAAAAGGCTGGTCACCTTCTGCCTCTGAAAAGTTCTGGAGACGGGCGGTGGTGATGGTGGCACAGCAACGAGAACGTACTGAATGCCACTGAACTGGACATGGAAAAATGGTTAAGATCATAAATTTGTGTGTTACACATTTTTTTAAAGGAAGGAGCTATGGAGAAAAACAACAGCATGGCGGAGCCTCAGCTGGCCAGGTGGCAAGTGAAAGAAACCACACACAAAATGCCAGGCACTGCGTAACTGTGTGAATAAACAATCACAGAAAAATCAAAACTACAGGGGAAAATCTGGTCAGCCATCTCCAGGCACTGGGGTGATGGGGAGGCTACTGATGGCCGAGGCGGTGAAAGGACTTTTGGGGGTGACACAGAGGTTCCATATTGTGACTGTGTACAATGGCTACATTGCTGGTACATATGTACTTAACATTGATTTTTTTAATTTTGTGTAAATTATACCTCAGTATGCTGATAAAAGCAACTCATCTAAAAATTGTTGGGAAGGAGGATGTGCTGGGGGGGCTCTTCCTGCTCCCCATTTCCCTGTCCTCTGCCCTGGACCTCAGCATCTCCACACACCAGCGGTTTCCTGTATGAGACAGAAAACACCAGGACTTCCTGAGAAGTGACAAGGCTGCTGAAAAAGTGAGATAGGAAGGTAGCTGAGGACAGGTAAGTAAGGGGACGTCTGTCTCAGGCCACTGGACTCCAAGTGAAGCAAACACCGGCGTGGCCTCCTGCGGAAGCTGTCAGTGGCCCGAGGTCACAGGCTGTGACTGGCTGGTGTTTCTGCCACAGCCCGCCTGGAAGCGCAGCCCTTCCCATCCCCCACCTATTTGACTGTGCATCCAGAAAAGCGATTTGGCGCTCACATGAAAATTTCCTTTCTCTCCATTGCACTTCCTTATTCTCTCACCTTCTGTACTCACCCCAGGCAGGACCGGGCTCTGATGACTTGCTCAGCAGTGCTACCTGGAGGTGTTGGGGGATGTGGGAGGCAAGAGCCCAAATTGCAGTTACTGCCTTTGTGCTCTGTCAGGTCCCCGATCCCAGCACCATCCTGGGATCTCAACCCCAGGACCCCTCGCCTTGCAGGCCCGGCTCACTCCACGACTCCTCTCCTCGGCAGCCCTCTTATTGATCCCAGCCAGCCAGAAGGTCAGAAGGAACTTGGCTCATGAAATTGAGTTCCTCATCACAGAGACAAATGCAGACTGTTTTAGACAGCAACCTTATGGAGGGCCCGAGGAAGCATGCTGTCATAAATGACCTCTCTCTAGCCTCCTCTTGGCTGGCCAGTGATTTTGCAGGCTGGGTGACCAACAGCAGTGGTTGAATTACATCCCCCCCAAAAGGTATGTCTAGGTCTTAGCCCCCAGGACTGTAGATGTGACCTTATTTGGAAATCTGATCTGTACAGATGTAATTAAGCTGAGGATCTGGAGATGAGATCACCTGGTGTCCTTACAAGAGAAGGAGAGGGGGTGTCCTTACAAGAGAAGGAGAGGGGGGTCTGAGAAAGGAGACACCGGGGAGAAGGCTTGGAGGGGAAGGCCACTGGGGAACAAGGACTGGGTGATGTGTCTACAGCCAGTGAGTGAACAGCCAAGGAGTGAATGAATTAGGAGAAAGGCAAGGGACAGGCTCTCCCTCAGGCTTCCAGAAGGAACCCCCTCTGCAGAGGACACCTTGATTTCAGACTTTTTATCTCCAGAACTGTGAGAGAATAAATTTCTTTTGCTTCATGCTCATTTTTTAAGGAAACGAATACACCACCTCTCCTGGATCTCAGGGCCCATCCTAAAGAAGGCTCCAGACTGGGGTCAGGGTCCAGGTTCTTGGTCTATCCTACAGAGGTGAGCACTGGCTCCGGGCCAGTCCCCAGCTCTTCACCCTCTGCCTCTCCAGTGACATTACGATGGCAGTGTGGTGGATAAATGTGATGGTCTCCACAGCCCGTCCTGCTTTCAGATATGATGGGTCACCAATTTGAAGAGGCAACAGAGAAGAGTAAAGTGGTTTTACAAACTTTATTTTTAAGTAGTGGAACTCATTACATGTCAAAAGGAATTTTCTGCCGAATCCTAACCTATGAAAGAGGAGCTCATGTGCCCACAGCATGGTGGCAGGGCTGTCCCCAGCAGCCCAAGATGAGAGGCCTCATGCCACCCTCTCACCTGTCAACCCTTCATTGCACTTCACTGCAACAGCCACCCCCAAACACCCACTTCAGCCCTAAGGCACCTCCATGAATCTGGGGACGCCAGAAGACCCCGGAACCCCAGGCTCTGGGGAGTCTGCCCCTGCCCTAGGATGCCAGCTCCATCAACAGCCTCCAGGTGGCTTCAGATACATCACTGCTTCTCGGGGCCTCAGCCTTCTCATCTGTAAAACGGGGTTTTCATTTGCATGTCATCCATTATTTGGAGGGTTACACGAGACACATAAGTGCCTCCAGCAGCCCATGTGGGCACTGGGTACCTGAGTTGACATGACTTCCTGTCTCTCCCCTCTTCTCATTCTGTTGTCCCTGGCCCTTCCCATCTTGTCTGGAAGACCGTTTGTTGGACCTCGACCTGTGCATCTCCTTTTTGTGCCAGTCCACTCCATGCAGGTTCCTACCTACCTTGTGCACGTGCCTTTGCACAAGCAGGTCCTGCAGCTCAGAGTGCTTCTCCCTTTGCTTTATACACACACACACACACACACACACACACACACACACACACACACACACACATGCTTTACGTCTTCCTGACACACCTCTACTCCAAACACCCTGCAAACAGCGCAGCAGAGTCGCTTGCTGCTGTGTCTGCACGCCTCTGTCGGGCTGTGCTGTTTCATGTGGTGCCTCCTCCCACCCTTGCCCCCTTGTTGTCTCCTCCGAGCTGTGCACACTTCAAAAGCAGGACCGCGTGGGCAGGCCCCATGGGTTGACTACTGAGCAGCTACGCAACCTCCCTTGCTCACAGAGCCCTGGCTCCTTTTGGGTGCTGGGTGACAATGAATCATGTCTACTTATTCTGAGCCCTCGAGGAAATTCCCTTCACTTTGCCAGTTACTGGTCCAAGGTGTCCTGTGACCCATTTTGGTCAGGGAGCTGTGAGAGGAAGTCGGCTTCCCCCTGATAAGACAGTGAGGGGTGCTGCCATGTGAGGAGGACCGGATGCTTGGTCCCGCTGCAGTCACTTTATCACCACAAGGAACCAGAGCAATCTCAGAGACACCAATACGTTGTCAGCCCCTGACACAATTCTGGAATCGCTTACTTCCAAGCTTCTTAGGCAGTTAGATAATAATTATCTATTGTTTAAGCCACTGCAAGTCAGGCATTCGTTGAACACTGAGCCCACCTCACCGCAGTTTTACAGAGTAAATGAACTGATTCATGCCAACCTCAGGGCCCTGAAGCGGTCTCATGAGCCTTGTCCACCCTACCGTGTGTCTCCACACCCAGCACGGAGGCAGCCCACAGAGCCTTCAACTCCTGTCTCAGGCACCAGTGAAGGTCTTTGGCACTGACCACACGGATCTCATTGCTGACCACTGAGCGAGAACACCAAGATCTGGGCTGCTTCCTTGTCCACATCTGTGACAGAAGAGCCTAACATTGTGTCACTGTTATGACAGTGTGAAGATGTGTAAAGGACCCGGCATCGGAGCATCACCATGTTTGACACAAGGCAAGGATATTACGAACTTGACTAGAAGGTAGTCTTGTAAGCATTTATCTCCTGTTATGTTTTTCCCTTTTCTGCTGTTTTTGTTTTTTTAAATAAACCCGACTCACCTTGAACGGTGGCTGTCAGAGTCCAGGGTTACGCCCTGCCCACACAGCCAAGCCCTGAGACTCCAGCCTGCCCAGGAGGCAGTTTCCAGGTAGAAATTGTGCCTCCCTGGACAGAGGTCACCACACTCCACAGGCTGCTGGACAACTATCCACTTGCCTCCCACCCCAGGGCACCTGGCCTTGCACACTCGATGTACAGCTACTGTTGTCCACAGATAAGGGAATCTTGGCAAATGTGCTTTAAGTAAGAAGGACAGGGAGAGAACTAAGAACTAAGAGTCACAAGCTCCAGGGTGGTTTGGTTCTCACTTGTCAGTGACAAAGCAGGCCCTTTTCAGGAAGTGGAGAGGGTGTGTACCCCACAACATCCCTGAAGACTCTTTCTTGTGCGAAAGAGGAGCTGCCCACCAGGAGCCCGTGGATTTGAAAGCTGACTCCAGCACCTGCTAATTTTCTGACTTTGGGCGAGTTATATCTTTAACCTCCAGAATTACAGTTTGTTTAATCTATAACATGGGTATGACAAGAGTCCTGACTTTCTACAGCTCAAAATAACACGCAGAAAGCCCCTAGTACAGAGAGGCCACAGAACAGGTTCCTGCAGGGATGTTCTGCTATCACTTCTGGTTGTGGCAGCCTTAGGCTTGTGATAGAATTGAGAACAGGCCAACACTGCTACTCTTTAAACTCCAGGGTCACAGAATGCTGTGCCCCCTGGGGCTAATCACAGATAAATCTGCCTTAGAGTTCTGACCCCTGACCCCTGTGCTGTTGCCCAGACCGACTGCCCCCTGGTTAAGTGAGTTAAAAAAAGACATCCAGGTCAGAGCCATAATTAGAAGTGACTGAGGGCCTTGATTGAAACAGCAAGCTTTCGGCTGATCAATGCTGCCATTTATTTCAAAGAGAGGAAAAGAGAGTTTCAGAGGGCGTTTGGAATTGGGAATGTGTCCCGGGTTCTCAGCCTGAGTGCTGGTGGGTGTTGATGGCAGCTTCACCCTCACAGCAGGAAACCCCGAAGCCCTCCCCCACGGCAAGGAGAAGCCACTCCAGTGGAATCCTTCCAGGCCCCAGTGACTCCCCAGCTGGGAAGTGTTGGGCCCTGCCAGATTTCTTCAGGAGATTTCCAGTGAGATCTCAATAGTCAGCCAGCCTTCCGTTTCCCTGTTCAGGAAACCAAGACCATCTGACATGACAGAACTTTATGTTCTCAATTCTTTCTCCTAGAAAGCTACTTTGCAACCAAATGTTCACGTGCTATCCTCATGGCTTACATTAAGGCCCCACAGGATGAATGCATTGTCAGAAGCCCAGAAGTCAGAGCTCTAGGAGTTCCCAACACTCAACTCATGCACACCCAACCCAACCTCAGGTGGCATACGCCCTCCCAAAGCGGCCTGTGTCCTGTCCAAGCGCCTGCAAATGGACATGAATGTTTTTGTGGTTTTTTGTACTTAGGCTCAATTCTGGTTTGCAGTTGTCCAGTGGGTTTCAGTTCGCACATCTCCATATCTGTCCTCCAAAGGAGGAACAAGAGAGTTGCTTCAAAGGGAGAAATTGACAGCTTATGAATCTCTACCATGAAAACTCTGGATTGTTTCAAGCCCATTCTTAAATAAATTTTCATCATGAACATCCTTGTACACACACAAATATCTGGCTGCTTGCTTTTTGGAAAGCTGTGGCAGAGAGATACTCACTTGCACTGCTCTGCATCACGGTCCTCCTACCCCCCACCTAGGGTGATGCCACATGACTGGTGCTAGCCAATGAGATGGGAACAGAAGCCTCTTCTTTCATTTCCTGAGAGTTGAGAACTGCTGTAACTCCTCATCTCTTCTTTTCCTGTCCTGGAGGCCTCCATCTCTCTCATCTTCTGCCGGGGGTGTAGCTGCAGGTCGGAGAAGGGCCACCTGACCCACATCAGACTTTGTGAGGTACAAACCCGCCATGTGGGGATTTGTCTACTGTGGCCCCTGGCAGCAGTAACCCAAACATTATAGGATCAGTTTTCAGACATTCCTCAGAAGTCAATGATTTGCTTTCATCCTGTTGCCTGTTCTTGGAAGTAGGCTATTGGTGCAGTTCATTATCCCAAGCTCACTTCTCAAGCTTGCATGGAACCCTGACTATGGGCAGGCATTTCTGGGCCTCAGATTATGGAGCTGCCCTAAAGATGGTACAGTCTCCTGGGGCAACACCAGCAAATAGGCAACGAGCACTCCAGAATACATCTGTGAAGACGGGGTGAGCAAAATCATTAGCTGTGAGGAATTGTCTCAAAGCTCTTGTTTCAGCAAATTCAGAGCAGTCACAGGTGCTGACAGAAAATACAGGAATCAAAGAGTATACGTTCTTTGATCAGACTTAATTGAACAGACATTTCAGTAAATCACCTTCAATTAGACCATTAATTGATTCTTTAATTCTTCGTCTAATGAGCACATACTGACCCAGGTCCAAGCCCGGTGTGAAACTGGCCCCACCCCAGGAAACATACAGTCAAGTAGAAGCACAACAGCAAACAAACTCAGGAAAGTGTTCATTCTCTCAAGTCATAAAATGAAAAATGAAAAATAAAAGCAGGCTTGAATCAGGCATTTGTACCCACCAGGTTGTTAAAAAATGTATTTATATAAAACATATGTATTAGTTTGTTAGGACTGCCATAATAAAGTACCACAGACTAGATGGCTTAAACAACAGATTGACTTTTTCACAGGTCTGAAGGCTGGAAGTCCAAGGTCAAGGTACCAGTAGGGTTGTTTCCGTCTGAGGGCTGTGAAGGAGAACCTGTCTCCTCTCTTTGCTTCTGGTGACTTGCTAAAATTTTTGCTTGGCACATAGATATTTCACATCTGTCCCTGTCTTCATCTTCACAACGTTTTCCATGCATGTGTACCCATCTCTGTGCCCGAATTTCCCCTTTTTATAAGGACACCAGTCATGCTGGCTTAGGGATCACAAGACCCCACTATTACCTCATCTTAACTTGATCATCTACAAAGACCCTATTTTCAAATAAGGATACATTTCATAGGTCCTAGAAGTTAGGACTTCAATATTTTTTGGGGAGAACACAATTTGACTTCTAATGCTACCCAACACTGACAAGATTGGGCACAACAGTTCTGTTGATACAGTGATGTTTATCACAGTGAAGACAGCTACAAAATACTAGGGAAGCAATATGGTAGGTACAGCACTAATTACCAGGAAGAAGACCCGTGGCTATTACTCAAACCTTCTGTGTGAGTCAAATCTGAGTGCTATTCTTCCTAAGAGTGACAGAGGAAGCAGAAAGTACTCAAAATTACAGGCTGCAAAAATTCTTCTGGATCCAAGTCATTTTAATTATATTTCAATATATTTGTATATTGTAGTCACGCACATATATCCTCAGGACTTAAAATGTTCATTTTCTACTCCTGTTAGGAGAATTTTACAGGGAAAGATAGAGAAGCCAAAACCTGTAGGTACAAATAGGATTGCTGAAGCATAATTGCTATTCCCAAACTAGAAACAGAGAGCCATTTATTTATTTGGCTAATGCTTACTTAGCACCTCTTCTCTGCAGGGCATTGTACTAGAGTCTGGGGGTGCAGTGGCAAAAATCACTATGGTCTCTGTCTGCAAAGAGCCAAAAGTCCCAATTGGTGAATGTTTTCATAAACTATAGTTTTAATGTGTTGAATAACATGCAGGCATGAAGTGCTAATTAAGAAAGGTATAAATTCCATTTAAAATTCATAAAAGTTCATTGAGAATGGCATAGACACTACACTTAACTGTTTGAAATATGTGTGTTTGCCGACTTTTGTCTTTTGCTCAGTTCTGTATGGATGCCACATAGAACATGCTCAATAAAAACTCACTGAACTGAATGGATATAGTAAGGACTAGAAGGTTATACACAAAACCAAAAGATCTAAAAAAAGAACAAGAAAGACCATTGTCATACTTGGGTAATGGAATCATGAGTATGTTTTCCTCTTTTTTCCAAAAATTTCTTCTATATAATTGTTGCTACAGTTTGATGTTAGTGAATTTAAAAAGAGCATCTCAGATGCCTTAGAACTCATATGCCAAGGGAAAAAATTCTTAAGAAAATTAAAAATAAAAGAACTTTAACTCTGGGATGTCCCCAGGGCCAAGAGGCTGTGGAAGTTGACTTTCCTCTCTTGGCCACATCTACTCTTCAACTGTCCCAGGGCTAAAGGCACCAGACAAGCAGGAGGCTAATGCAAAGATCCAGGTGAGACATGGGGAGGGTTCAAACTAAGACAGTGACATGGGTGGCAAGGAGGAACTGATCTGAGGGAATTTCTCATCTTCTACGCCCAATGTCTCCACTCCGATTTCCCTACTGTTGCATTGGCTTCTTGCCTGTGTTCTCTGCTTTCCTAGAAGAGGAGTGACACTTGTTTCCCACTTTCGGGTGACTTCTAGACAAGTTTAGAAAAGTTTGTCTTGGAAAAGGTCTGGTATGGTCAATCAGCTGAGAATCCTGGCAAAATGTATCTGCACAAATGAAACCCAATATGAACTCTTCGTCGTCAATGGCCCTTTGCAAGTTCCTTTACTTTGACTTGATCCCTCCCTACCTCAGGCTCCCCAATACGCACAACCAGCCCATCCCCCAGCCTTGCCGAGTCCACCTAAAAGTGTGTGACTTAAGTCCCTCCATTCTCTTCCCTCTATGCCCACTATCTGAATCCAAGGCCCCCAAAACTTCTGCCTGGACTCTTGCCACACCCCTGATGGTCTCCATGCTTCCACCCCTGGCCTCCCTGATCCATTCTGCACACAATAGCCAAAGAGATCTTTTTACAAACGCAACTCCGGTGATATTACTCCTGCGTTAAGTCACCTTCAATGGGATGAAATACAGAATCCTTAACGTGAATGCAGCCCCTGCCTGCCCCTCCAGCCCTTCTCTCGACAATAAACTCACTCACTTGCTGACTGCCTTCTTTCAAGTTCTCAGATGAGTCTAGTTCTTTCATGCCTCAGGGCCTTTACCAATACCATTCTTCCTGCCTGGAATGTATGCCCCTCCATTCTTTGCCTAATTAACAGTGATTCATTTGTGTCTCTCAGCTTAAAGTCATCTCCTTAGAAGGATCTTTTCTAACCTCTTCATATAGGTTAGAAACCCCTGCCATGCTCTCTAACAGTGCTCAGTACTTTTCTGTTGTAGAGTTACCTGAATATTTACATTCCTTGTTTATCTATGTGATTACTGGCTATTGGCTTAATGTCTGCCCCTCCCACCGGTTTTCACTTCTCAGAGGGCAGAGGCCCTGTCTGTCTTGTTCCTCGTTACGTACCCACCCAGTTCCTGCCCAGGGTCTTGGTTCATGGTGAGCCCTCCACACACAGTTTTCAAATGAATAATGAAGTGAACAAACCCAGATATCAGTTAAATCAAAATACCTATTTCCTGGTTGTGCCCTTCATCATTAAATCCAAACTGAATCAAGAGCTAAATAATGAAGAAATGCATTGAGATTTTTTTCACTAACCCAGAGGATGCATTTCAAGCACATACTTCTTGGTCTGACAGTTTTTTGCCAGAGGTAGAAATATAGCAGCCATGGAAATGGCCCAGGGTGCCAGATAAGGAATTGCCGTGAAAACATCATTAAATAGTGTATAAATTTGGCAGTTTCAGGCTGTGAGGGATAAAGACATGCTCAGTTTGTCTCAGTTAATGAAGGTCTATCCGTCAGGACTCTTAATATTGTATGTGACAAAGGACACATCTCAAGCCGCCTTCAACAAGAGGGCAGATTTATTGGCTCCATAACCGAGAAGCCCAAAGACAAGACTGTCTTTCTCTGGGAGGGGCTTGAGGCCGTGGCCTCATAATGACACCAGGGCCCCAGTTCCTCTCTGCCTCTGACCTGCCATCCATGGGTTGCTTTGTCCTTTGCACACGGTCACCCTGGTTCTCATTTCATGGAAATGAGAGGGCTGCAGCTGTCCAGACCTCACATGACCCCCCCACTCCTGAGCGAGACAGGACAGTGGCTCTCTCCCAGAAGCTTTTGTAGCAATTCTTGAGTCTGACTGATCAGCAGACTCCCATGACAAGCTGATTCCTAGCACCCCACCCCAAAACCTCTACCTCCAGACCTAGTATATCTGCTGGATAGCTTGAGAATCTGTAATTTTTGAAAATTTTTACAGAAAACTATAAAGGAGAAACCAAAATCATTCCATAATTCTGTTACTCAGAAGATAATTTTTGAAGTTTCCAGTGAAAGTCACTAATGCACAAAGAAAATCAGAGTATAAAATGAAATGTTAAAGTTTCTCTTTCCAGCCCTTCCCCCAAAGGTGTCACTGTTATCAGTTTTTTGTATATTTTCCATTAAAAAAATCTGTGGCTGTGGTCACATGGCTTGGTTGGTTGGAGCATTGTTCCATGCACTGAAAGGCTGCAGGTTCGACTCCCGGTTGGGGCTCATGCCTAGGTTACAGGTTTGATCTTCAGTTGGGGCGTGCACGAGAGGCAAGCGATCAATGCTTCTCTCTCACGTCGACGTTTATGTGTACGTCTCTTTCACCCGTTTCCTCTCTCTAACAGTCAGTGCAAACATGTCCTCAAAAAGCGTTTTCAAAATACAAAGTATATCATTTTAAAAATTTGATGGAAAAGGGATCATCCTAGTCACAGTCTTCTTGTTTTTATCACCACACAGTGTGACTCAGAGACTGTGCTATCTTAGCAAGTGGAGTCCCTCCTAAGCCTTTTTAAAAGAGGTAAGGATGTGGCCACAGTTTATTTAACAGGTTCTCTGTGATGGGCACTTGTGTTGTTTGTTACACAAACGATGCCGTAGTGATCCTTCTTCACCTCTCTTGACCTCCTGTTGTGGGAGAGGGCACCAGGCTGGCTCTGAACAGTGGGATCGTTGGACCAAAAGCCGTGCACATTTAAAAGATGCTGATACAGACTGGCCGTCTAGTGAGTACCACTACTCTGGTCTCCTCTGGAACTTCACAATGCCGCCCTTAATTACACGTGGGTTTATATAGTGATACCTGCTACCAAACCAAAATGGGGGTTTGGCTGCCCTCCACTGCCAACAGGCAAACTCCAGAGGCAGAAATTGATGAGGAAGGAAAGAGATCTCTATTCAAAAGCTGCACAGTCTGAAAGAGCAGCAGATTCTTGTCTCAAAGCCCATTCCCTCCAGGAAACCCAGAGGAGAGCCCAGCCATCCTCAGCCAGACCAAAACCAAAGACGGTGTCCAGAGTTCCTTCTCCCACTCCAAGCACCAACTTTGGGAGGCACTGGTGGCCTCTGAGTGCTGATCCAGGCAGCTCGGCTTTTCTCCCACCACTGTCAGGCTTCAGGCTCCCTCCTCAATGCCCATGTGTGGGGCCAGCACCACCATTGGTCTTGTAGGTTCCAGAGCCAGAAGGCCCCACAAATACACCAGCCAGTACATTCATGAGGTAGGCAAGAGACATGTCCCTTCCTTCCCTTGGGTTTATATTCATTTTCCCATGTGGGCCTGACCTCGTGCCTTCTCAGTCCAAACTTCCATGCACACCAGGAGGGTCCATCCCCCAACCAATCCCGTCTTCTCCCCCTGCTAGATGGACAGGCTTCTTTGACACAGCACTTCCTCCTGCCACCATTCTGACCTCTATGGTGCAAGTACCCGATATTCCCTGGCGCCACCCCCAATTAGGCACTGGAAGGGGGCAGGAAGGCTTCCCCTCCCCCAGTGGTCTGACTGACCTTGCACTCACTCAGTGCACTGCTGCCTCCTGTGGCCGTCTTGCCTGGAGGCAGCGGGTCTGCTGCCAGGCTATGGGTATCAGTATGGGGAGGGGGGCGGGCTCTGGGAACCTGTGCTTTTCAAAACTCAGTGTGTGATTCTGGAGAACCACTGCCCCACCGTGTTTCACAGGCGCCGCTGAAGCTGTGCTTGTCCCTCCCTCCAAGACCGTTAAGGGGTGGCTCTCCCCCCACTCTTTTGCCAGCACTGGGTATGATGAAACTTTACAAGGTTTCCCAATCAAATTCAGGAAAAATGGCCTGGCATGGTTCTGATTTCATTTCCTCACTTCTGAGTAAAGTTGACCACTCTTCGTATGTTTATTGGTATTTCCTTTTCTTGCTCCATCACTTCATTTATTAGGAGTTCTTTGCAAATCAAAAACATCAGTGCTTGAGTATCTGTGCTCCAAATATTCTTCCCTTGTTTAGTATTTCTCCTGACTGGTTCCTGGGTCTCTTTGTTTCTTTTAGCTATAAAGAAGGTTTTTGTTTTGCTCTGTTCTGATGTGGGCAAATTTTTAAATCTTGTGCCTTTATGATTTCTATAGGAATTGATTTTTTAAAACTTCCCAGGTACCAAGTCTGTGAATTCCTGCCTTTCAGAATCAGAATCTAGCCCCTGCGATTAGGGGCTTGACAACTGCATGGGAGAGAGAAGTCTACACACAGAAAAGAATGATGGGTTTGACAGGAGGGATGCACTGGTCTGCTCAGCCCAGCCCACAGTCCCCTCCTAGGGGACTCCCACTGCAGATTCCTGTTTTGGGGAGTGAGATATCCCCTAAAGCAGAGAAAAGCCAGGCACAAAATGGAGGGGGAGGTGGCTGGGCTGACCGTGCAGGGCAGCAGAAGCAAGGCCTCCAGGATGACTCACAGGATAGGCAGCCCCAACCCCAGGTCTCAGAACTGCCTCAGACCCCATCGGTCCCCGCCTATCGTCCAGCGCCCAGAGGTCTGGTGTGGGGCTAGCACGCCTGCCTGTGGACATGCCATGGAGTAGAGGTTCTTCTCTCTTTAGGTCTCGTCCAAACTTCAATAAGCAAGTAAACCATAAGAGCAGTTGAGGCACTTTCTGCTTCTTGCCACCCAAAGATCCTGATTAATGTAGAGCTATAGGAATTCAGAGAAAAGCTAGATCTCCACGGCCCTGAGTGGGAAAGGGGAGCATAAAGTGTCATGGAGAAAGCCGAGGGATTTCTAGTGTAGGGTCTCTGGAGGGAAAAACTGGTTTTCACTCAGCTCTGTTTCCCCAGTTTAGATCTATCTCTTGAATAAATGAGTCAATCAAGCAATGAGAAAGGATTTGAGCTGGGCTTGCAAAGCCTAAGGGTGAGAACCACTTCCTTCTTTTAGTAAGTGCTCAGTGGTGTTGATCTGAACTGCCCAGTGAGGTGGGCGTGATGGAGTGCAGCAGGGCCAGAGGTGACAGTGCACGGCAAAGGCCCAAGCAGCGCGCGACCGTGACAGCTCCAGCCCCAGTGCCTGCTGCCGAGGGGAGAACCTCAGCTCTCCCACCATCGTGTCACTTCGTGGACATGAGTCCCTGAAGCCAGGAGGACAACTCCACTGGGATTTTTACTTTAATTGGGTAGCGTCACCTGAGCCAACAGTTCTTCCAGGGGCCTCCTGAAAAGTCTGTCCCAACTCTGACTTCCAGTTTTCCGTGCCCCTAAAGGCCTCTTTAGAACTCTGCCCTCCTAATAAGGGGGAAGGAAAGATCTTTCTTATTAGGGAGAAAGACCGCCCATGCTTCCAGTTTTCACTCGTGAAGAAGAGAGATCGATGTCAGACCACTGGGATGCCTTCCCCCGACTCTTGGCCATGTCCACCTGCACTCAGAATTCTTCAATAAAAAGCAAGTTATATTCAGCACATTCCAAAGAATATTTTATATGATTACAAATCCAATAATATTATGTTAGGATGAAGCATAATAACAAAACCCACCACTCACCTTGAGACCTGGAGTCTTAGCAAGGCCACTGACACTGCCCGTGCTCAGGTCTCTGCTGGTTTAGGTGTGACTTCAGCATGTGTCCGCGAGATTGACTCTTTCCTCCATTTGAGTCTCGTCTTTCTGAGGCCCAGGAAGGCCTTCAAACGCCAGCTCCGCAGCACGTGGGCTGTCTCCACCCCGGCACCGAGGACGCAGTAAAAGCATGAAAGGAGGAGTGTGCTAGGACAGATAGCAGACTGCTCAGGATTTTGAAACTATTCTATACCGTTTTAATCATGGTGACTCACACACATGGCCTTTTAATCTTGCTCCTTTTAATTTTGACACAAATATGCAAATATATGCTAATAGTATAGCTAAGCAAATTATTCACTGCATTTGAGGAAGCACTCCAGCAAATTTTAAACTATGATTACAGTTCTGTCACAAACTTCCAGCAATGAACTGAGTAACAACAGGCACAGTCCCCTAAAGGCACGGTCACCGTGGCCCTAGAAGCCCAGCTGTCAGAGAATGTTCATGGACGTGTGCTGAGAGCTTCAGAAGGACGTGACTATTCCTCTCAGTTCCTTCTGAGCCTTCTGGATCCAGATCAGAGCCTGGATTCCTGCCCCTGCCGAGGACCCAAGGGGGACGCTGAGCCAGAAGACCTTCATCCCCAGTATCTCCAGAAAGACAAGGAAGGTATGGCTGCTGTCCATGTGAACTTTCGTGTGCTTCCTCACGCTGATATTTCCATGACCCCATTGAGCCAGGACCCACACGGTCCCATCATCGACCGGTGTTGGAGTAAAGAAACTCTGTCCAGCAGCCCAAGTAACTTCAGAGTTATTGAAGTTCTTTTTCTTAAACTCAGTAATAGAGATACTTGGCCCACAGCAGGATTCTTAAAAATCTCCTTTCCCTTCCCATCTAGTTTTCTTGATCTCCAGCATCTTTCTTCTCAAATTGTCCTAAAGAACTCTCCCCGCCATGGGATGAGCAAGCACAAACACACTCTGACGGTGGCCGAGGCCGGCCAGGTGCCCACGGCGAAGAGCCCTCTGCGGTGGGCAGGGGTGGGGAAGCCTGGGCACTCGAGTCACTTCCATGCCATCCCCACTGTTGCTTTTCATCAGTGTCAGACCAGGAGCCTGTGCAGCGGGGTGGGGCCCATCGGCCTGCCGAGGGCACTGCAGCCACAGGCGGACAGGTTGCTTAGATCCCTGTGGCATCGGAACGCAACAAGTTAGACAGCCCCGGGGCTCTCTGCACTCTTGTGAGGAAGTCTTTCTGTCTCTAGAGGTGTAAAGAATCATCAGATCTAAGCTTGAGTGTCAAGGTCGTCAATAAAAGCGTCGCCAGCAGATATGATTTTTATAAATCTGAGAAACGCAGGGCCAAGTTTCCTTCAGCGAGCAGTTGCTCCCACCAGCCACCCCCACTGCTGCCATCTCCCACCTTGGGCCCCCCCTTTCCCACTGTGCCTTATGAAGACAATTTCCTGTGGAGGGCTCAGAATAAACACTCGAATTGATTTTTTTTAATGCATGGGCTGGCCCTAAATGAAGACTTCTTGTCCTGTTGTTACTCCACCCACCTACACAGTTCACGCCCTCTGCCAGGTCTCCCAGGTCCACTGTAAAAAGTTGGCGCACAGAAGGAAGGCTTCACAGAGACGAGGTGAGAGGGGCTGTGAAGAGAGACTCCCTGCTTCTCACCACGGGATCTGCTCTGAGCTGATTGTTCCCTCCTCAGAGACGACTGCTCTGGCCCAGCTTCCCATGCTGAGCCAATCAAGAGTCCAAACACGATTTGGGGACTGTCAAAGCAAGACCTGCATGCCTGCCACCGACAATTAACATAAGTCACGGCAGCCCCACCATCCCCTCTCTCCCTCGGGACAGCTCATCAGGGCTCTAGCAGAAGCGGAGGTGCCCTGCTCCCAGCTGTGCTATCGCCGGGAGCGGGTTGTTGTGCTGGGGACTCCTGACATTAGGCTGGAAGCTATAATTACCCAGTGTATAATTTGGCTGCCAAATGGATTGTTTACAAAGGTGTGCATGATGAAATCACAGGCCGGGCAGAGATACAAAGCCTGTTGGGAGGAGGCAGGCCCTCATTAACGGCCACGCCTCCCTCCCCGATCCTACCTGCCAATTGTGGCCTCTGCTGCACTGCAGACTCTGACCTAGCTGAGTCACCTGGGCCTCAGCTCCGTGACGTTTGGAAATATCTGGCCTTCCTCCCTCAGGTGACAGCAAGTAATAAACCCCAGCGGAAGCACATTCCCCTTGGCACAGCTCAAGAGGTGGCACTCTGCTGAGCCCCAGGCCCCAGGATTAGCCTGGATGGGAAATGAGCCAGAGGGAGCCACAGTGATCCCATTAGCCAGAAGGAGAGGTCGACTCACGGGGCTCAGTCCAGAGAGTTGACCTGGGGGGTCCTTACAAAGGGTTCAGACCTGGAACACAAGCTACTTTGTACTTGTATCCACACAAATGAAGTAAGGGACCAGGGAACCTAAGGAGAAGGGGCTGAAATGCCGAAGACTTTCTGAGATCAGAGGAATGACTTGTCTAAAACAAGATGACACACTGACCAGTGTGGCTCAGAGGGTTCGGTGTTGTCCTACAAAGCAAAAGGTCGCCAGTTAGATTCCCAGCCAGGGCACGCGCCTGGGTTGCGGGCTAGGTCCCTGGTTGGGGTGTGTGCAAAAGGCAACTGATCGATGCTTCTCTTGCACATGGATGTTTCTCTCCCTCTTTCTCCCCTCCTTCCCCTCTCTCTAAAAATAAATAAAGTTTTAACAAAAAAAACATACACAAGATGACATTCAGTAAGGACACAGAGAAGTGGCTCTTTGTAGAACTTGCAGAAAGCTAGAAACACAAATTATGAATAATGGATCAAGCATGCTTTGGTAAAGAAACACTGTTTTAAAACAAAACAAAGACAAATTCCAGCATAATCAACGTGTGTTTATGGCAAAAGAATTTAAGAATAAGAGAATTTACGAAGAAATAATCTTTCTAGAGTTAAGAATGTAAATTTTGGAAAGGCATGGAAAAACTAAACAGGACCTGTGAAGAGGGAACAAATAACCGCAGGGATGGAAAATCAGACTAACGAAGAAGGGGTAGCGAATTCTGAAGTACCTGCACTTCTGAATCGGGTGAGAGGGTCCAGCCCTCACAGCACGGGATACGGGATGCTCTCACACTCCAGGCACAGAGATGCCGAGTGCTGTCCCACGGGGGTCTTTCTGCACAGGATCCTGGGAGATCAAGTTAATAAGGCACTGAGATAACATATTAACACAAGTTTCATCTGCAGGGCAGTCCCACCGCAAGCCCACCCAAGGACTGTTATCTCAGTAGCATTTCCACTCTGCAAACAGGGGTGACAGCCATCGAGTCCTTCCACCTGTCTGCCATTCCATCTGGCCTGTGTGCTGACCCTGAGCTTCAGGCCTAGAACTTTCCAACCTGCTTTCTGATGAGGTGGGCTGTTTCAGTCTAGGCTAGCCCCTAACAGGAGCTGGGATCTCCAAGGACCCCCACCACTACCAGCTGGAAAGGAGCAGAGAAACTTTTCTCTCCTCCAGCTCAGGGCCAAGCCCAGCTGGAAGCAGCAGGGCAGGAGAGCTGGGGGTCTGGGGCCAGACACTGTCCAGGGAGAAGAGCTTCTGGGGCGCTGAGCAGAGTGGACAAGGGTTGAGAATGAGACGGCAGAGGGGGGACCACGGGAGACCATCCAGCACAGATAGTAAAAGTGGAGCCAGAATTGGAAGCGAGTGCAGTGCCCAGCTGTTCCCTGTGAACCTAAGGACGCAGAGCACTTGGTGTGGACAAGCGAGCCCGGCAGGGTTTCAGACCCTGCAGGCTGGGGGCCGTCCAGAACACCTTCCAGTGATGCATAAACCGCCTATTGCCCTTTCTTACCATCGTCTGCGCCCGGAGGAGATGGGGCTGCCAGCGAGGGGGGGGCCCCACCCACCCGGGGCCTCACCCACCCACCTGCAGCCCCCTCGGAGAGCAAACGAATGAGAGTCTGCGGAGTCGCACTCTTAGCCCGGCTGGGGTGGCCTGGAGAATCTGACCTCATCAGCACCCGTTCCGCAGACACTTTTCATCCGAGAGCCGCCACAGAAGATGCCTCGCTTTTCTGATGGAGCAAAAAATACAGATAATAATTACCACTTCAGCTTCACTCAGTTAGGATGCCTAGATTACAGAGAGCTCATTACCACCGAAAAGCAAGCAGACACACAAACAAACCTGACTTTTCGTTGGTATCAGAGCAGTTGGTCTCCTTGTGATTGAAGGAAGCCCGTCAAGCAGGCCTGACTGCACCGCCCCCTCTAGTGGCCGCCAGCCTGTACTGTGGTTTCAGTCCTTCTTGGGCCTTTTCTTGTAAAGAGCTGATTTCATACAGAAACAGGAGACTTGACAGAGAAAAAAAATTGGCCTCTACAATAGACATTTTAAAAAGTGGTTGAGCAATAAAGACTTCCCATTTATTGAATTTCACACATGATTTTTCTTGGGCCAAACCAAAAACTCATGACTCTTAAAAACAATGAATAAGCAGAGGACAGAGTACTTGGGCAATTTTCTCATGGCTGGGTTGTCTGTAGGAAAGAAGTCTTGTGCACACATAGGAAGTGGCCTTATTTGCCTGTGGAAGAGCAGTGTGTGTCTTTCTAGGTGGGGCGTCATACTTGAGCCCTTGTTATGGGCTGAATTTTGCCCCCCCCCCAAAAAAATATTAAAGTGAAGTTAGAATATAACCTAACACCCAGTACCTCAGAATGTAACCGAATTTGGAGATGAAGTAATTAAAATGAGATCTTTAAACTGCGCCCTGGTCCGTTCTGACTGGTGTCCTTAGAAGAAAAGGACAGGTGGACGCAGGCCAGGCGGGCACAGAGGGAAGGCTGCGGAAGGCCACAGAGAGAAGGTGACCATCTGCAGTCCACGGGCAGAGGCCTCGGCAGAAACCAGCCCTTGATCTTAGACTTACAACCCCCAGAACTGTAAGACAACAAACTTCTTTTGTGTAACGCTCCCGTCCATGGTATTTTGTTTTGGTGACCCTAACATGGCACCTGAACTTTTCCCTCCAGAAGCTGGGCAAATTTTAGGGCACGGGAGGAGAGCCCGGTCACACTGGTGGTGAGGATACAGGGGCTGCCCCCTTCCATTTCATTCACAGTGGGCCCCAGCCCCTGGGGTGCTGGGCGGCAGTTCTGGGACCCCCCCATGCCCACTCCTCACAGTGGGGGATGGAGTAAGAGTTAAACCTCTCCTGACACTGGGCTCCCGGCTGCAGGTTAAGGGGAACCGAGAGCCTCTCTCTGCAGGGGAAGTGGGTGGCAGGTCTGCCTGTGACCCACAACTGGGTGTGTAAGCGTTGGCAAGTTGCTGGGCCTCTGTGAGCCCTGACTTTGTCCTCTGTAAAATGAGGGCGAGGGGTTGCCAGGAAAATTCAATGTGCTCATTTGATCTGAGACTTAGCGCAGCTTCTGGAACAGAACTGCTAGTCCTCCGCCAGCCACTCGGAGTCGGGGCATGAACATTAGAACCCCCACGCTTGGAGGACATTCAGATCTCCGTTTGCCCAGGCCGCAGTTCCCAGTGCACATCCCAAGGGGGAAAATCAAGTTTAGGACATTGCTTCCAGTGGTTTTTTTTATTTCAAGAACCCCAATGAAAGGTAGATTCCCCTATTGAGGATAGGGGTCTTTGGCTAGGCATTTAAAAACATAATTTTTTTTTTAGTTCTATTTACTTTTTATTTTACCGTTTAGTCCCCTTGTACACCCCTCCCCCCTCCCCCCACCTCCCACATTCCCCGCAATCACCACACTGTTGTCCATGTCCAAGAGTCCTTTTTCCTTTTTGCCCAATCACTCCACCACCCACTCTCCGCAGCGTCCCCGCCCACTACCCCAAACATGATTTTTCTTTTTAAAGGCAAGGAAGCACAGGGCTGCAGCTGGTGGACATGCAAAGGACATCAACGCGGGGCCAGTCTCCGGCTACCGCAGCGCCAGGTCAGCCACTTCCAAGTGCGATCAAAAATCAAGTCAGTCCGGTTCCTCTGCCCGGAGGCCGCACGGGCCATTGGCGACTCTGTGATCCGCCCACAGAACTCGTCCCCCTCCCCGGCCCCGCACACAATGCCCGGCAACGCGCCATCTCTCCCGGGCAGTGCGCGCAGCAGAGCCAAAGTTGTCGCCTGTGGCCTGGCCCTGCTGCAGCAGGCCTTGGTCCTTCTGCGGCACCCCCGCGCTCGGGTTGCCGAGCTGAGGCCGGAGACAGCCCACTTTGTCCTTGCAAGTCTTAGTCCCTTGGTAGCGAGTGTAATGCACACGGCGCGTCCCCACGCGGCTGTCACATCCAGGTGCTGACGCCCCTGACCTTCCCCCCTCCGCCCCCGTTCTTCACCCGCGGGTACCCCGGACAGAAACGACGGCTCCCCCTGGCGGACAACAGCTCCGCAACGCTGCCCAGGCCACTTCAAGTTTGTCATCTTCAGTGGTCTGGGGGCGGGAGGGATTTCCCGTTGCAGGCCTCAGAGGAGTGGTGGCAAGATTCACACAAGCTAAGATCTAACGGAACGGAAATGCAAGAAAAATGGCAAATGGGTAAGGCCGGGAAAGTACAGAGAATGCTATGCAGCTGAAAATGCTCTGCACCAAACAGCCCCCTGTCCCTGCCAGCAGGAGCAGTGGCTTCTCTCCGGGAGTCACGGAGACTCTGACAAGGAACGAATGCATTACAAATGCCCTGGTTTTCTTACATATATTGAAAATAATGCACTGAATTTCACAAAGGCGTGTCTGGAAAAGGACTGCATAATGTCAGGTCAATGAATGAGAGAGTTAAATTAAAGCACCATAAACTTCAATGTTTATTTAGTAAGTGTGATGGAAACAGAACTGGTAAGTGAAATGTTTTTATTCAAACACCTAAAGAAGCTTATAACTCTATGTGGCGACCCTAATCCAGCCTTGTGCTTGCCTTCCTAAATACAATGAACAAATGTGGAAAACAACGGGGAATGTCACCTAAGTCAGGCAGCTAGCCCCTGCACAGTGGCCCTGCCCTGTAATTAGCTGTGGCCTGTGCCCCGTGGGACCGCATTTTAGCTGAAGTGGCAGTGGGCACACTGTCCTGCTGGTACCAGCAGAAGAAAAAGGGCAGGGAGGAGGAAAAGGGGCAGAAAGACACATAACTGTTTACTTTGCAGACTGAATTGGCACACATGTCCCATTTGGGGGAAATTATCAGGGTTGGGGTGTGTCCCTCCAGGCCTGGGGTCCTCAAGCCCTGGGAAAGCAGAAGGGGTGGGGAAGTTAAGAGGACTGAAAGGTCTCCTGGGGTGGCCAAGCTGTGCGTGCCTCCAGGCAGCCTCTCTATCAGCACCTGGGCACCTGGGACGTCTCCTGCCACTCCTGAGGTCCACCAGCACACCTCGCCAGGCTCTCTTCGCATCACTGCCGTCAGAGCAAGGGCTGCACTTTCCGCCTGGAGGCAGCCAGCGCACTCCCTTGCCATCTCCCTCCCTCTTGCACATGGCAGTCATAGGGGCAGGACCAGTGGGAGGAACAGAAGGTCCTGGGCCCTGGAATGGATCTAGGTTAGCGGGGACCCTCAAAAGTGGGGGAGGGAGTGATCATAAATCTACATAATGTGGATAAAAAGTGGTACACGTTATGCCTTTGTGTTAAGCCTTTAATTCAAGTCATTTGTGTGTTTGCAAGTGCTTTTTAATTCAAAAGAACATGAAATAATCGGAAGACAAAGAGTTGAGGAAAGAAGGTACCTTGCTATCGATATATTGGTGAAAGAATAATGTTTCTTATCTGAGGCCACAAAATGCCCCAGCCAGCCAGCATCTCTGTCATTGCACGGCAACTACTAAGCACTTGTGGCCAAGTGTTCTTGGAGGAAGCAGTGGAGGTCCTGACACGTTTGATTATTTGAAAGTGTAATGGAACTGTACTTTACCTCACCTGTTGAGATGTAACAGAACTACATCAGTGGTTCTCAAAGTGTGGTTCCCAGGCCAGCAGCATCAGCATCACCTGGGACTTATTAGAAGTGCAAATCCCAGGTCTCTCCCTAGACCTGCAGACACTGTGGACCTGGGGCCAGCACTGTTTAACCAAGCCTCCGATGACCCTGATGCATGCCTACAGTTGAGAGAATGTGGAGTCACCCCTCCCCACTGCTACGCAGTGTAAGACATCCTACATAAGCCAGCAGAGAGCCTGCGAGAAGAAACAGAGAGGATGAAACAGGAGAGAAGGCAGAGCCTGGAGGGAGGTTTCAGGTAATGTGCCACAGGGCTTTGCTTCCAGCCAGGCCCACGGAACCTCTCCATCGCTGATACAATGAACACATGCTTACCAAGTCATAAAGGTACAGACTTAGTTAGCTCAGAAGAAATCCCAGTGTTTCATTGATAGATGTAGGAAGATAGCAACAGGACTGGAACAATGGCTTCAAGCTAAGTGTGTGTCACTTATTTGGGATAATGAGTTGTAGGAAGGGCCAAGAAGCCAACAGCACCAGTGCAAACTGGTCTGGAAAGACATACATTCAGGGTAACAGTCAATAGTATGATGTGACGGTCCAAAGACCTAATGAAACACTAGGCTGTCTTAAAGAAAGTGCTGTCTTTAGGAGGGAGTTTGGTAGACTGAAAAATGCTCCTCCCACTTAAAAAGATATTCATATTTTTATTCCTCAAACCTGTGAGTGTTATTTGGGGTGGGGGGGTGCTTTTACAGAGAGGAGGATCTTTTCAGGTATGAATAAATTGAGGATTTTTTTTTCTTTAAAGATTTTATTTATTTATTTTTAGAGAGAGGGGAAGGGAGGGAGAAAGAGAGGGAGAGAAACATCAATATGTGGTTGCCTCTCATGTGCCCCCTACTGGAGGCCTGGCCCACAACCCAGGCATGTGCCCTGATTAGAAATTGAACCAGCAACCCTTTGGTTTGCAGACTGACACTCAATCCACTGAGCCACACCAGCCAGGGCTAAATTGAGGGTCTTGAAACTGGGAGGCTATCCTCAATTATCTGGGTGGGCACTAAATGCAATCATATGTGTTCTTCAAGTGAGAGGCAAAGGGGGATTTGACTATACACAAAAGAAGGTAATGTGAAGATGGAACAGAGATCTAAAGACACAGGTCTTGAATTTTGGAGGGATGCAGCCACCAGCCAAGGAATGTCAGCAGCCACCAGAAAATGGAAAAGGCAAGGAACTGCTCCTGCTGTAAAGTCTCTGCAGGAAGGACAGCCCCGCCCACATGTTGACTTTGGCCCAGTGATACTAATTTTGGAATCCTGGCCTCCAGAACTGTGAGAGAATGAATTTCTGTTGTTTTAAGTCACCATGTTTGTGGTATTTCATTACAGCAGCCACAGGAAATAGGTACAGAGAGAGAGGAAAGAGTTCTCTTCTAAAGTAGGAGGGATCACAATACCTGATATCAAACTGTATTACAAGGCCACAGTAATCAAAACAGCCTGGTACTGGCATAAGAACAGACACATAGATCAAGGGAACAGAATAGAGAGCCCAGAAATAAACCCATGTCTCTATGGTCAGTTAATATTCAACAAAGGGGGCAAAAGCATAAAATGGAGTAAAAATAGCCTCTTCAACAAATAGTGTTGGGAGATCTGGACAGCTACATGCAAAAAAAATGAAACTCGATCACCAACTTACACCATACACAAAAATAAACTCAAGGTAAATAAAAGACTTAAATATAAGTTGCTACACCATAAAAGTCCTAGAAGAGAACATGGGCAGGAAAATCTCAGACATTCCACACAGCAATATTTTCACCGATATATCCCCTAGAGCAAGGGAGATAAAGGAAAGAAACAAACGGGATCAAAATAAAAAGCTTCTACACAGCTAAAGAAGACATCAGCAAAATGAAAAGGGAACCAACCATATAGGAAAATATATTTGCCAATGATACCTCGGACAAGGGTTTGATCTCCAAAATATATAAAGAACTCACATGACTCCACACCAGGAAAACAAATGACCCAATTAAAAAATGGGCAAAGGACCTGAACAGACACTTCTCCAAGGAGGACATACAGAGGGCCCAGAGACATATGAAAAGATGCTCAGCATCACTAGCCATCAGAGAGATGCAAATTAAAACCACAGTGAGATACCACTTCACACCGGTCAGAATGGCCATCATAAACAAATCAACTAACAAGTGTTGGAGAGATTGTGGAGAAAAGGGAACTCTAGTGCACTGTTAGTGGGAATGCAGACTGGTGCAGCCACTATGGAAAACAGTATGGAATTTCCTCAGAAAACTAAAAATGGAACTGCCTTTTGACCTGGCAATCCCACTGCTGGGATTAACCCTGAAACATCAATTCAAAAGAACCTATGTACCCCAATGTTCATAGCAGCACAAATTTATAATAGCCAAGTGCTGGAAGCAGCCTAAGTGCCCATCAGTAAATGAATGGATCAAAAAACTATTGTACATTTACACAATGGAATACTACACAGCAGAAAGAAAGAAGGAACTTCTACCCTTTGCAACAGCATGGATGGAACTAGAGAGCATTATGCTAAGTGAAATAAGCCAGGCAGTGAAAGACAAATACCATATGATCTCACCTTTAACTGGAACCTAATCTAATCAATAAAACAAACAAACAAGCAAAATATAACCAGAGACATTGAAATAAAGAACAAACTGGTTCCGGCCAAGATGGACGTGTAGGTAGACACACTGTGCCTCCTCGTACAACCAAAAGGACAACAACAAATTTTAAAACAAAAAACAACCAGAACTGACAGAAAATCGAACTGTATGGAAGTCCGACAACCAAGGAACTAAAGGAGAAACTTTCATCCAGACCAGTAGGAGGGGTGAGACGGGCCGGGGAGGACTTGCTCACGGGGCAGCGGCTGGCAGATCAGGGAAGGGCGCGGCAACTGGGAGAGGTGGCAGCTGCGGACCGGGAGTCCCACTCCCTTGCGTGGATAAACCGAGAGGAACAACTGGGGAGCAAGACAGACTGCACAACCCAGAGTTCCAGCGCACAACCTAGAGTTCCAACAAAGCCTCAAAGCCTCTGATTGAAAACTCCTGTAGGGGTTGAGGCGGCGGCAGTGGGAGAAACTCCGGGACTCACAGGAGAGCTCGTTGGAGAGACCCACAGGGTCCTAGAGCGTACACAGCCCACTCACCTGGGAACTAGCACTAGAATCAGCACCAGAGGGGCCCAATTGGACTGTGGGTCATGCAGAAAGACACTGAAAACCTGCACAGAGCAGAGCAAGTGCCATTGTTCCCTCTCGGTCCCCTCCCTCACAAACAGCATCACTACGCAGCAGCGTGGGTCGCCCTGCCCTGGTGAACACCTAAGGCTCCACCCCTTACTACGTAACAGGCGCGCCAAGACAACAAAAAATAGCCCAAATGAAAGAACAGATCAAAGCTCCAGAAAAAATACAAGTAAGCGACAAAGAGATAGCCAACCTATCAGATGCACAGTTCAAAACACTGGTAATCAGGATGCTCACAGAATTGGTTGAATTTGGTCACAAATTAGATGAACAAATGAAGGATACAATAAGGGAAATGAAGGCAAATGTACAGGGAACCAGCAGGAATGGGAAGAAAAACGGGACTCAAATCAATGGTGTGGACCAGAAGAAAGAAGGAAACATTAAAGTACAACACAATGAAGTAACAAGAATTCAAAAAAATGAGGAGAGGCTTAGGAACCTCCAGGATGTCCTTAAACGTTCCAATATCTGAATCATAGGGGTGCCGGAAGGAGAAGAGGAAGACCAAGAAATTGAAAACTTATTTGAACAAATAATGAAAAAGAACTTCCCTACTTTGGCAAAGGAAATAGACTTCCAGGGAGTCCAGGAAGCTCAGAGAGTCCCAAAGAAGTTGGACCCAAGGAGGAACACACCAAGGCACATCATAATTACACTACCCAAGATGAAAGATAAAGAGAGTCTTAAAAGCAGCAAGAGAAAAAGAGACAGTAACCTACAAAGGAGTGCCCATCAGACTGTCAGCTGATTTCTCAGAAGAAACCTTACAGGCAAGAAGGGGCTGGCAAGAAGTATTCCAAGTCATGAAAGGCAGGGACCTACAACCAAGATTACTCTATCCAGCAAAGCTATCATTTAGAATGGAAGGGCAGATAAAGTGCTTCCCAGATAAGGTCAAGTTCAAGGAGTTCATCATCACCAAGCCCTTATTATATGAAATGTTAAAGGGACTTATCTAAGAAAAAGAAGATAAAAAATATGAACAATAAAATGACAACAAACTCACAGCTATTAACAACTGAACCTAAAACAGAAACAAAAACAAACTAAGCAAACAACTAGAACAGGAATAGAATTACAGAAATGGAGATCACACAGAGGGTTATCATCAGGGGGGTGGGTGGGGAGAGAGGGGGAAAAAGTACAAGGAATAAGAAGCATAAATGGTAGGTAGAAGATAGACGGGGAGGTTAAGAATAGTATAGGAAATGGAGAAGCCAAAGAACTTATATATATGACCCATGGACATGAACTGAAGAGGGGGAATGCAGGTGGGAAGGGGTGTGCAGGGTGGAGGGGAATAAAGGGGGGGAAATGGGACAACTGTAACGGCATAATCAATAAAATATGTTTAAAAAAAAAGAAATAAAGAACAAACTGACAGTAACCAGAAGAAAAGTGGGAGGGAATAACAGGGGGAAATGGGAAAGGGTCGTCAAGGAACATGTATAAAGGACCCATTGACAAAGCCAAAGGGGGTTGGGATTGAGGGTGGGAGGCGGGGATGGGTGGGGTGTGGGGGGAGTAGTGGGGGGAAAATGAAGACAACTGTACTTAAACAACAACAAAAAAAAAAGCAAAGAAAAGAATTCTGTTCTATTTTTCACCTGGCAACACTGTGCTTGCTTCTGGACACCACACTTTGGGAACACATTTACCAAAGGAGGCATTAAGAGTTTCTGTGAATGGTCCCAAACAGGAAGTGAAGACCAGCCGTTGTAAGCTACTAGATGACAAGTTTTGGCTTAACTTGCAGTCAGGACCAGGCAACCAGTAGCACCAATGCAAACTAATTATGGTCTGCAATTAATTAAGGGAGTACGCTCTGGGCAAAGAGGGAATGAATAGCCTTGTGAGATAGTGACTCCCCCGTGGTTGAAGGTATGCAAGCAGAGACTGAACAGCCATTTGTCAGGAATGCGTACATTGTAAAGGGAGTTCACACCCCAGAGGCAGGGTGGATTAGATGCTTGGCCAGGTCCCTTTGAATTCAGAGACTCTAAGCCTGTGTGATTTTATAGCAGCTCTCTGCTCTCGCTGGGGCCCTGGCCGCCAGGAAGAAAGAAGGTGCAAACCGGTTGTAAAAGTCTGAGCGTGCAATGATTAAACCCAGGCACGGATGTGGCTTCGGAGATGAAGAGGAAGGAATGCATTTTTAAAAAGCATTTGGAGGCTTAAGTAATCAGTCTTTGGCAGCAGCTCAAATTTGGAGAGAGACAAGTATTTATTAGGTGCCCACTGAGTCTATTGACCAGGGAGCCACAGGCCAAATAAAGGTAAGATGGACACCTGTTTGCAGGACAAGAGCAGTGCCCATGTGATGAAGCGCCTTCAGTGCTGTGTAGACAGGAAAGAGTCGGGGAAGGCCTAATGCAGAAAACTTCTTGGTTTTGTCTTTAAGGAAGTGGGTTTGGAAAGATGGCCAGGCCTAGTTACAAGAAGAGGAAAGGGTGCTGTGGAAAGAGGGGACAGCATGACGGCAGCGGGGTGGGTGAGGGAAGAAGCAGTCCCTGTTGAAACAACCAGTGAGCACTGGTCAGGTTCGTGTGGAAACAACAGAGATAGCCTGGATCCTGTTAGGTGGCCCAGATGCAAAGGCTAGACTTACAGCAAAGGTTGCAAAGATGCAAACCGCCAACATTTTGTTGCTTTTGCATTCGATTTGGATGTGGTTGCAAAGTCTCCAGAGACGATCTTGGTAGCCCTCTACCAAGAGATGGGAAAGCACTTTTTAAACAAAACCTCAAACGTGAGAAGAAAAAGGCCAAAGCTTATGGATTAGAAAACATCAGAACTAAAGGGTTCTAGTCACAGAAGAACAAGGCTTTCAGAGGAGACACTTGCAATGTCAACACTGACCAAGGACCAGCATCCAGAATATGCAAGAACCCTGCAAATCAACCAGGAGGTTTGAAGTCGCCTCTCCTCAATGAACAAAGGATCGGAAGAGGCAAATCACAGAAGGGGAGACCCTGCTGGATGACAGCCATGTGAAGAGATGTTCAAACTCACCAGTAATTAGTGAAACACAAATTAAAATAACAATGAACTATTGTTTAAACCTGTCCGATTGGCAAAAATTAGGAGGCTGGATAATGCCAAGTGGTGGCTAGGACTTGGAGATATTGGACTTGCCCTTTCTGCTGGAGGTTCGCAGACTAGTGCAGCCATTCTGGAGAGCAGAACTTGGTCAGATGCATAAACATATGGATGCTCTGTGACCCAGCCATGCCACCATAGGCATGAACCCCAGAGAAATCGCCTACCTGTGCTCAGGGGCCACGCACAAAGATGCTCTGCCACCACTGTTTGAGGCAGCGAGTGTCCATCTCTGTGAGGGGGTGGAAGCACAACTGGAGGAGGCACTCTCTGAAAGGCTCTGCCTGAGTGAGAAGAAATGCAGCAAGGGTACACGCGGCAACTTGAATAGAGCTTCCATACACAGTGTGCATCAAGAAAGCGGGAAACAGTGAGGGCCGTGGGACTTTGCGTGCACTTAACACTATGTGCCTATGAAACACCACCTGTGAGCAGGGCATGTGCTGCTAGCAACACACGTCCTCCCATTACAATGGGTGCCGGTGAGGGGGAGAGGAAGAGAAACCAGCAATGGATGAATGAGATGGGGTTCTGTAGAAAGCAAGGATGAAGTGCATGAGCAGTGTGATTAACCCAAACTCTGCTTCTGAGAGAGAAAAAGAAACCTCTTAAGCCTTGTATCAATTACTAACACAATTCCAGACATGAATATGGAACAGATGATTTCATGAGCATTAGTAAAGAAAGTGGTGCCACAAGGAGACTATTATGGGCTACAAGGTCGAAGTCATGACGCACAAATTGTTTTAATGTGTAGATCTACCAGATTAGTAGATCAAGGAAGGTCGTTGAACATACCATTGCATTTCTCAGCAAAGCATTGTCCTGGGCCCTGTGGGAAGGGCGAAGAAATGCAGGCAGAATAGAAAGTACGGGATACGTGTTTCGAGCTAGTTAAGCAAATCGATCCAGTCAAGCTTGGTTAATCAATTTAATTCTGCCTAGAGCTGTGATTCTTGAGAGCTGTCAAGCGATACTCTTTGGGAATCTTATGAAAGCGTTAGCCCCTCTTCCCAGAGAAGTATACACAGACATCTACAAAATTACATGTTCACTGTCGGGGGTGGGGGCAGGGGTGAGCCCTTGGAGCTGGGTATCTCAGGCCGAGAACCAAGTTCAAGGACCAAGTCTATAACCAGAGATATCCACCACTGTGACTTAAATAAGAATCTCTAGGGCCGACATTTGTGTTTTTAAAAACGTCCCCAGGTTGTCTTGATATGTATACATAGCTACAGTAATAGATCAAAACTTGCTGGCTGATTACCAGAGTCGCCTGAGGACCTTATGCAAAAAGACAGATTTCTAGGCCTCATCACCAAGAGATTCTGCTGTGTTTGGGCCTAGGAATTTCTGTATTTCTACTTTTCCCCAGGTGGATGCAAGGGTGGGACATGAGCCGAGACAATCACAGCCCTTCCTTGGGATGTTGCTAACTCTGGGTAGTGTTGGGGGGGCGCAGTTCTTACCTGCAATCGCCCCCGCGGTGCCCTTCTCGGACCCTTCACCAGCAGCAGACCCACCCCCCTAGTCTTGTAAGTGCTGCTCCCAAGGGCTTCCACCTGTCACCTCAGAAGACTTGCCTGGGCTGGTGGCACCCCCTGTACCAGAGACTGTGGGGGGATCCATGCCTCATCCCTCAGAGGGTGATGAGTTGAAGACAGATGGCCTGAGTTTGAGTCCCAGATCCACCACTTACTGGCTCTGTGACCTTGGGCATCCTTAGTCATGAATCTGAGAAAAAAGCAATTAACTCGGAGGGCAGACTTCAATGAACTAAATGTTTGTTACAGAGCCCAGTACAGAGGAGAACCACAATGCATGGCGTGTTATGTTTTGTCGTATTTTTATCATAAAATCATACAGAGTGATATAAGGAAGTAGCCCTTGATGTCTCTTCTAGTTTAAATAACTTAAGATGAGTTAACCAGTTCTAGCACCCTAGTTTGCTTAGAGTTAAAGTGAAAAGGGCACCTACATTACCTTTGTGTTAGTATTGCCTCAAAAAAATTCTTAAAGAAAACTCAGTAATTGGGCAAGCATGCAAAGATAGATATACAAATGTATAAGAATATCTTAGCATTATTTATACTAGGTAATAAGGAACAACCTAAATACCTGTCAATAGGGAATTAGTTGAATAAATATGGTGCATTTGTGTAACAGATTAATCTATAGCCACTGATGGACATTAGAAATGATCATGTAGGCCCAGAGCAATGTTGAAAATGCTAGTGACTGAGAGAGCAGAAGCGCTGGGCCAGCAGCACCAAGCAACCGCAGGCAGAGGCCCGTGCAGAGGCGGGCAGAGCATCGACTTGTGCGCAAGGTCTGTGTCCGCTGACGTGCGGATTGTGGAGTCACGTAAAAGCGTGTGTGGACTGTACATGCCTCCGGAGGTATCTGAAAAGACATTTGCACCAAATCAGCAATGGTTATTTTTCATGGGTGCAAGACTTGGGGTGATTTTTAAAAACTTTCTTCTTTACATTTTCTGTGTTGCTTGAATTTTTTAAATGAGTACACTTTGTTTTGCTTTTTAAAAATTTAGATCTCAATTTATAGAACGCAGGTGAACTCAGTTAGCAGACCTTCGTGAAAGGACTCTTGGGCTTCTGTGTCGACTTGAAGGACCCTCTTTCGGAGTCTCATCAGGATGCTTGCTCCTTCTTCTGTGGGCTGCTCTGGGTCCTCTTCTCTCCGGTGCCCCAGCATCAGTGGGCCACAGGACACAGGCCTGGCTCCATCACAAAGTAGCCATGGAGCCTGGAGAGGGCACTTGTTTTCTCAAGTCTGAGGTTCCTCCTCTATAGAACTGAGGGCATTCAGACTAAGTGAACTTCCGGCTCCAGGGTTTATGGAATCGGAAGGAAATATCCTTAAACTTTGGATAAGAGTCATGAACTATAAGTACAGGTCAAAGAACTTCTTTGGCTCCTGAACCAGTTTGTGAATAAGTAACCATAGTCTACCCAATGCACAGCTCACTGACTATTTTTTTTAATCCTCACCTGAGAATATATTTCTTGATTTTTAGAGAGAGAGGAAAAGAGAGAGAGAGAGAGAGAGAGGGAGACATCTATGTGAAAGAGAAATATCGATCGTCTTCTTCCCATACATACCTGACTGAGGCTCAAACCTCTTGATACATGGGACAACGTTCCAACCAACTGAACCACATGCCTAAGGCCAGCCTGCCGACTGTTTTACTGTGTCTTTCCTATGAACATTTGCCTACACAACCACAATACAACACCGAAATCAGGAAGTCGGTGTGGATGCATCAGCACCTCAGACCTCGTTCACGTGTCACTGATTTCCCCCTTGTACAAAAAGGATCCAGTTCTGAATCATGAATTGTACTTAGCTGTCCTGTCTCCCGAGCCCCCTTCAGCGTTTCCTTGACTCTCGGGGCCTAGACACTTTTGAAGATGACGAGGCAGTTTTTTGTAGAATGTCACACAGGGTGGGTTTGTCTGATGTCTCCTTGTGATTACATGCAGGTTACACATCTTCAGAAGGAGTGTCACAAATGTGACACTGTATTTTTCTTATTATGTCCTGTTAGGTAGCACAAAATTTTGAATTGTCCCGTTATTGATGATGTTCACTTTGATCAGCTAATTAGTCTCCTTCGTACAATTACTCATTTCCCCTTTGTCATTAATAACTACTTCATAGGGAGGTATTTTAAAACTATACAAATACCATGTTCCTCACCAATGCACTTTCATTTATTTATCTGTATTTTTCATGTATATTCTTTCCATTTATTCTTTCATTTATTTATATCTATATATACTTGTGGTTTCCTATTTTACCCAACAAGCTATTTGCTATGATCATTCTATATGTTGATGCTCATACTGTCCCTGGTTTGGCCATTGGGAGCCCCTTCGAGCTGTCTTCCAAGACTTAGCGACCAAGATCCGGGCACTGAGTATGCTCACGGCTGAGTGTCATTGCTCTGCTCTCAGACCTCACAGCGACCAGAGCTGGGGAGACACATAGAGACAGAGACACAACCAGAGACAGAGACACAGATGTAAATATGTATGATGCATGATGTAGCTATAAATAGGATCATACACAAATACAGCTATATTTATTTCTGTATCTATTTATTGAAAACTGATTTCAGACAAATACCTCCAATTCCAATTCCACTAGAAATCCTAGCTTTCTCTGACTGTGACACACCGACTTCTCAGTACCCTTAATATATTCACTTATCTGACTGATCTCTTTGTAAGAGGCCCCTCTCCTGTCTCTACCGCCACCCCCCACCCCCATGCAGGCTCTGACCCTCACTATGCAGCAGGCTGCCACCTGCCTTGAGGCTTACCTAGTTGATTTGTCTATTCCTAAGCCTACAAAGAGACCTTTAAACTGTAAATAACTCTAAAAACTTTCCATGTACTTTTTACTTTACCCTATACTTTTTCATTTATTTTTTATTTTTACTTTTCCTATTTTAAAATATAGCTCCTCCCACCTCTGTGGCACAGGTTGCTGACAAATCCCCTACATCTGCCTGCACACATCAGTATCAACTACAACCCACACAACAGGTATGCTCCTAATCGCCAACCCTGACCTCGGCAGAACCCCAGCTTCCTGAACCAGCTGCTTCCTGATGTCTGCAAGTGGATGTTTCATAAGCAACTTAATTGACTTTCCACAGTGAATCTCCCTCAGTGTGTGGGTCCACTCAGTGCTGCAAGCCCAGAAGTTAGTTTTGATTCCTCTCTTTCCCAGTACCCCTTCACCCACACCAACATATTGACTCACCTTCCTGAACACCTTCCAAATCCATCTCTTTCTGTCCATATCCACACTCATCACCCTGGCGTGGGTCACCATCATCCACCCTTGAGCCACCACAGCCACCTCCTGGTTGGTCTCCCAGGGCAGCCTCCCTCCCTGGGTGGGTCAGATTACTATGTAGTTACCACCCCTCCTGCCCCATCAACTCTGGCCTGTGCGGTTGACTCACTGTGGCCCATGGATGTGCAGAAGCTTAGGTGTAAGCACAGGGTGAGGCTCTGCCTCTGGCTTCCGGTCTCTGTTGGGAGGGACCTGCATCCCTGTGTCTCATCAGTCACCCCCTTCAGCTTGGACCTGGCCTGAGAATGAACTGGAGCAGAGCATTTCTCTGGGCCCTGATTTTCTTCTCCTGAAAACATGGGGGTTTCTTTGAAATGATCTCTAAAGCCTTCTTTGTGATGCTCAATGCATTTCCCACCAAAAATCAGGGTTTGGGGAAGAGGTGGCCAAAGGTCATTGGGTGCTAGGTTTACCCTTCCCTGAGAAACAGCATAAAACTACAAGCCCCAAAGAGAAATTAGGAGCACTGAGGGGCCGAGGTGATCTGTTAACACTGAGTCATTCTGGCTGTCAGGACCCGTCCAGGCACTGTGGATACAGAAGCAATTCTGAGCAAGAAGTTCTGGGCTCCAGGCTCTGCTGGGTAATTCAGCCCACTCTCCTGATCTTCAGGTTCTCTATTTAGAAAGTAGGGCTGATGTTACCAATTTCACAGGGATTCTGTGAAGACTAAATACCATAAAAATAATAGTTAACATTTACTGAGCGCCTAGTATGGGCCAGACATTCTGTTAAATTATTTACGTGTACTGTCTTGTTTAATTCTTACAATCATCCTATGAGGTTGGGATGACTGTATCATTACCTCTACTTGGTAGATGAGGAAACTGAGGCAACCTACCCAGGGCCCTGCCTCGAGGAAGTCACAATCTGCATGACTCCTGTCCCTAAGCAGGAAACCCGCCCACTACTCCATTCACTTCTGTGATGGCACTGCAGGGCTCGGTGTGGAACATACCCTCCACTGACACTCGTTCCTTCTGTCCCATCCGCTTCGCAGCCCTACATGCCCCGGGTCCTCCAGAGAAAGGCTCTCCTGCCTTTCATGAACTGAGGCTGGTGGGCAACTGCCTTGGTGAGTCTTCTTGCCCTAAGCCCCAGGTTGGCTGTGTGTGCACACGCGTGTTGAACTTCTCACAGTTCTCTGTTGCCAGTTGTTTCTCCCACCCTGGGTCTTGCAAAAGGAAGGTGTTGAGTTCCCTGCACAAACACAGCTTGGGAAAGGCCTGTGGGATGGATGGATGAAGGGTGCTGGCTGGGTGTGAGTCATCCTAAAAGCTTTGGCAAGGATAAGTCAGACCAAAGTGAGGGCATGGGCAGCATGATGAGAGCAGCTTTTGAAAGCACTCAGAAATGCAGCTGGCCCTCACGTCTGTGGGCTGCGTGGTACACAATGTTCCCAGGGCCCAGGGACTGTAAGGGCCTGATACATAAAAAAATTCTAATTGAGTGTTTTCAAAGTGATTTGAGTAGAGTCAAGACTAGAAATAAACATAAATAACTTGGCTGAAATATTTCATTGCTTATTCTAAACATTCATTATTCAAAGTGTTTCATCTTTCTATTTAAAAAAAAAAAAAAAACCTCTTAGGAAAATATAGGATTCTCTGATCCTTTTGTTGTCCCCCAGACTCCTGCACACAATCACGAGATCTGCGAGCCGGAAGGAACTGCGGAAGTCACCAGTTCAATCCCTTCCTCGGCTAGCGAGAGAACCAAGGCCCTGAGATGGGAAGACTCGGCCAACAACCCACAGCGAGTTGAAGGAAACCAATTTCTTGAAGCAGAGTCTCTCAGACCAGAAACACTTTCAACACCAAATTAACCACCACCATCATATCATAATCACCCCCCCCCAAATTCATATCTCTCTTACCTTCTGTGCTTGAATCAGTGCAGTCTGGGAGCTCACTAGCCCTCAGAAGTCCTGTGCATCTGTAAGGAGCTCTGATTATGTTTGTTAAAGTCTTTTCATTGATTGGAATTTGATCTTGCGTGGTTCCCACTTGTATCACTGTTTTGTGTGTGCCTGCTGCTGGAAACTAGCAGAGTCACAGTCTGGCATTTCTGTAAGTTCAATCCTGCCTCGGGACTAACTGCAAGGCCGAGAGGAGGCAATGCAAAGCACACCGATGTAACTCCAAGGCCTGCAAGATGCCTGTGATTTCCCTGAGAATAACCTCTGAGAACAATGTTACCATCTGAGCTCACCCCAGTGTCTGCTGTGGATGACACCCTCCTACGCCTGGGCAGAGGGTACAACGCAAGAGGGGGATTGTCTCTGCCCTCCCTGCCCGCTGCTTTCATGAGCTCACAGCTCCTAAGCAGAGCCCCCCGGAGAGCCCCCTGAAGAGGTCTCCCTGCATGGCCACCAGCTCAGAATCCACCCAAACCCGTATATCAAGGCCAGCTGAAGGCTGAACACTCCTGAGAGCATCTGTGCCACACTCTAGCTCAAGGACTCCTCGTCAAGGTTTTGACCTTTCATGCTTTCCAACCAGATCAGAGCCCCGTGAAGTGCTGAGGCCACGCTCATGCTGTTCAGGCAGCAAGACAGAGCAGCCAGAACTTACACAGGGTCACGGCCTGCTGGCACGCACAGGGGGAGCAAAGCCAGGTGCAAGGGCACAGGATTGTGGAGGAAGGTCATCATTAAGCAGACTGTCCCTAAAGAAGTCAGTAATAGTTACTATTTATTAATTCCTGGGGCCAGTCTCTACACATGCTATCTCATTCATTCACAATTAACCTTCACCAAAACCTAATAAGGAAGCTGTTGTCACATGACTTCACTGAGAGGACACCGAGGCATGGAGAGGAATCATGAGTAAAGTCATCAGTAAATGGCTGAAATAGAATTCAAATCTAGATTCTCCAATTTAAGTCTGTGAGCCTCTGTCCTGTGTGGCTCCTTCCTGCACAGACCATCCCTGAGGCAGCGGGAGGCCACTTCTCTCTCCTTCCACCCCCTGGGCACACTGTGGCCTGGAAGCATCTGGCCATCTGCCCCACCCAGCCGGAGAGTGGGCTGCGGCAGCAGGATGGGCCTCGGCTGTGGAGCACACCCACCTCGCTCCCTCTCTGCACTCCCCAGACACCAGGTGGCCAGTCACTGGTCAGAAGGAACAAAAGATCTGACCAAGGACTCAAGTCACGTCTGGAACCTCTGGGGACTTGAAGGGCCTTCCAGAGAAACACTGCTGGAGGCCTCCTGCAAGCCAACCATGAAAGCTCTAGGAATTATGGTGGGGCCGCCTCAAGCAGAAACCCCACTGCACATGTAGGCCACTTACTGAGCATGGGTGACTGGGACCGGTGCCCAAAGTGACACCAGCCCATCTGGGGCCACAGCGGTGGCCCCACTGGCTCGGGGCAGACTCTGCGTTGGAAGCTGGCCAATGCTCACGACGCTCCCATCATTGCCCTGCTTCATACCCTCAGACTCTTTATCGCCCACGTATTGCAGGCACAGCACACCTGACCTGCTTACAGCCACTTTACTGGCCTTGTGTTTGATCCGAGTCACACACTCTCCCTTCTCTCCCTTCACACTGCGCTCCTCGCTCCCCAGGGCCTGCAAGCTCTCCCAGGCTCTGAGCCTCAGCACTCGCTGCTCACTCCACCCAGAGCACAGCCTCTCCCTCAAGTGCCTCGTGGACCCCTGCTGACTCTTCAAGACACAGCTCAGGTGTCCCCTCTTCTCCAGAGTACTTCTGGTCCCCAAGTGATATTCCCTGTTATGCATCACATGGTCAGGTATTCAAACATTATTGTATTAGTGAAGGCACTGGACTTTTATTACACATACAATGTATATCTCCCCTATCAGACCCGAACTTCTCGAGGTGGCAGCCGTCATACTAATGACAATAACAACACTAAGCAGCTGTGCATGGGGTGGCCTATGGCTTGGTATAATGGCCTCATGCTCTACAGCCATGAAGCAAAGCACCACTGTGTCTACTCCACAGCGTCAGGCTCCCCCCAGTACCTCGCCTTGTTTATGCCTGCAGCCCTCAGTTCCTGTCTCGGAGCCTCTAAGTCTACTCTTAGATGACCCCCATGTTTCTGGAGTTCGATCAGTCCCGCAGCTGCCGCTGTTTTCCTTGCTGGTCGTTCTCCTGACCCTCAGTGCTGCTGGTGACACTAACATTTTGCTGTAATGGCTGAGCTGACCTCTCGTCCAATGTTCAATTACCATTTCCACGTCTCTTAGACTTCCAGGACACAGTTCTACCACTTCAACTGCTTACAACTTTTACACCTTTGACTAAATGAAATCTAGAAAGGCAACACACTTCTTCCAAAGAATTCCACCCATGTGGACCCAAACTGGACGAGCAGACTTATCAGAAGACTAAACTTTAACCCAACAAACCCACACCTGAGAATGCACATGGCTTTCTGGCAAAAACCTTTTATTAATAAACACATTCACTGGTGTTTGAGAGGAGATACGTGCCCTCAAAGGATAATTGCTTCTCTGTTACATAGAAATAAATGATCAGTTCTAAGAACTCACAACCCTGCTGGTGAGTCCGAGGTCTGAGAGCTTAATGATTGTTTTCTGTTCGCTACCACTGTTAACTTTTACGTTCTGCGATGGAATTACGTCCAACACATTGCTAGCTTTCAACTGGCCATCGCGTGTCAGCGGTTGGACGGGGCAGGAGTTGGGAGGCCTGCCACTAGGACAGAAATGAGTGAAAGAGAAAGGGGAAAGGACAGTTACAGCTTTATTTCCAATTACAGTCTAAATATTATTCCGTATTGGTTTCAGGCGTACAGCACAGTGGTTAGACAAAAAGATACTTTACGAAGTGTTTCCCCAGATATTCGCAGTACCCACCTGGCACCAGATGCAGTTACTGCAATATTATGGGCCATGTTCCCTATTAAAATAGTCACGGGGATAGGAGGTCGCAGCTTTTAAAACCTAAAGAATTGTGCACTATCCTCTGGGTCAGCTTCTTTTGGGAGGCCTGGTTAGCGCAGTCCTGTGTGGTCTTACCGAGTATGACCAGCAGAGGGCGGCTTCTCCTTGTTTAAGGCGGAAAGCCTGGCCCAGCTCCGGGAGCTGGGCTTTTCCCGGAAAATGCAGGTTTAAAGGAAGCTTGCCCAAGCAGACACTTCCCACCAACAACTGTAAATAAATCTCCTCTTAGTCTTTGCTTCTGTCGACCCTTGTGCATCTTTGATTCAGCTCCTGCTGGAGCTCCCTGAGGTCTGGACGCGGGGCGGGGTGTGAGCACCGCAAGATGAATGGGCCCAGCCCGGCTCTGAGGGATAAAGGTCATGGAGAGGGCAAGGGGGACCCAGAGGTGTTCTGACAGCACAGTGTCCATCCTCGCCATGCCATGCGTGAGCCTGCCTAGGGCGGGGCCCCAGGGCTCCGCTACTCCCAAGCTCCCCATCCCCCAGCCATCTCGCCACCATGACTTCCCTCAGATGTCTGCTTTCCCCTGATGCCAGATGTCCTCCATGTCCTGGCTGCCGTCAGCACCTGTGTCTAATAGAGCCAACGGGTGAGGTTTGCTGGTTACCCTTTCTTCTTCCCTCCGCCTCCCCTGCAGATTTCTTCCCAGTGGGAGGGGGTCTGCCATGATTCTGCTTCTCTTCCTTGGTCGCCTGGGGCAGGTTGGCGAGCCACATGTGGCTGTCACACGTCCAGACCACAGCCAGGTGCAGGCAGTTTGGCCCTCAGGCTCCCTGTGTCCTCAGACGCCCTGAGGCCCCTGCTCTCCTGGCTGCCTGAGCTGAAGGTCTCCCCTCCTTTCATTGTGTCACCCTTTGAACAGGCCCCGGGGAGGGTGCAGGGCCTGGTGGCTCCAGGCCGGCATTAATATCCTGGGGAGTAACCGTTCCTCATGTCCTCCCTGAGTGAAAAGTCAGAACTCACAGGCTGTTTAATTGGCACCATCTGCCTGTGTGCCTGTGAAGCTGCAGCTGCTCTCTGTCCTTGGAGAGCCAGTCCCCAAGTGGCTGCCTTTCTCTGTCACCTGATGAGGTAGCATAGGACCCACAAGCACAGGCTGGACACAAACCCCACTGCCCACCTGGACGCTGGCACCACTGTCCTGAAGGTGTCACTAACAACCGAGACCACTGCCACCAAAGAGGTTAACTAACCTCCTGGATCACCGGTCATAACTGGTGTGACTGGACCCAGGCCTCTTCTGGCCCCAGATCCTGAGTTTGTCTCCATACTTACTGTTCATCTCTCCATCTCTGGTGGGTTAGTTATTCAATGTTTTATGTTGACTTGTCCTCTTTTAAAATTTAAAAAAAAAAAAAAGAAGAGTGGGAGAAAATAGGAAATACCAAGGTTGTTATGAAGCCAGAAATCTAAAAATAGTTTCTGTACAGAGCAGCAGACTCGATTGTGGTTTCTCTTTATCTTGAAAAAGCAGCAGCTAATGATCGAAACAGACCTGCTTTAGCCAGGCCGGGGACACGCCAGCGGGCAGGCTGGCAGGCAGCGTGGTGACACACAGGGACACAGCCTCCTGAAGGACAGTGCTCCTGCCAGCCAGCCAGGAAGGCTTGTCCCAGACTCCAGAAGGAGGGGCGGGGTCCGTCCCTGCAGCATTCTGGGCTACCCTGGGGGCCCAGCTTCCTCAGGGTTAGCAGAGAAGGACACCCGTGAGGTCATTTTGAAGTAGTGATCACAGATACTCCAGTGGTCCTCCACAAAGCGAGTCAGTGTGACCACCCCCGAAGATAATAATAGCAGGAAGCAATTCTACAGCCTTTCGAAGTACACTTACTGTGCTAAGTGCTTTGCTTGTATCATTTTGCTGAACTGTCACGACTCTGTAAGAATCCCTGTTTTATAGCAAGGAGATAGAGGCTCTAAGAAGTTAAGTAACTTCCCAAGATTTGCAAGGCCAGTGAGTTACAGCTGACGTATGACTGTCTTCCCACACTCCGAGCTTGGCTGCTTTTGCTGGAAAACCAGGCTGCAGGGAAACGAACACGAGCACAGCCAGCAGAAAGAAATTTCCCAATCTGGAAGGTAACCAAGGCTTGAAGCTGTTCCTAATGGAAGACACCAAACCATCTTCTGAGGCGTCGTTTGTTTATTCCCCTGGAAGAAGAAAGACCTCGGATGATGTTTGCCCTTTTTGCTGTGCACCTGCCTTCCCAATGAATGCTTAACTGAGCACCTACTACACGCCAGGAGCAGCCATGAACAAGACCGAGCCCTGACTCTAATGAATCTGTGCTCTAGGAAGCAAGAAGCAGATGATAAGTTAGCGAATACCTGAGCAAGGTAAGTCCAGTACGTGCAGGTGCTGAGAAAACAAGGTGACAGGGCGGACCGCCAGGGCAGCACAGCCCTTTGGGGGAGTTATAGGAGCCGAGTCTAAATTTATTGTTCATGGTCACTCAGGAAAATGTTTGCCGTCTGGGGCAGGCCCTTCCCAGACAAAGGACCAGCAAGGACCCCGGGTGGGGATGGCTATGAATCTGGGGGGCAAACTGATCAATCTGCGCTTTTATGGGTCTGCTCTGGCCGCTCTGGAGAAAGTCTGAGACACAGGTCTGAGTGAGTAATAACTCGCAAGGGAAGCAGGTCAAAGCCCTCCCTGCAGCCCAGGCTCTGGGCACTGCTGGTGTCTGGCCCCTTTGCTTGCCGCCTGCTCTGGGAAGGAAAGGCAGACAGTCCTTATGGGCCCCTGAACACTCACCAGAATCAACACATTTAGGAAAGACATTGGAGAGAGAGCCAGCCAGGACAAGCTGATCTGATTCTTATGGAAGACAAGGAATGAGCAGGTTAAGAATGCCTGTGAGGTTTTGACCTAAACAAGTGGACAACTAGAGGACCATTTCCTGAGACAGGGAAGACTGGGGGAAGGGAAACACCATTTGGGGGGAAATTGAAGAGTTCGGTTTATTTAAGTTAGCAGAGCCTGTCGACCCCAAGTGGAGATGTCAAGTAGGAAATTGAAGAAACTACTCAAACGGAGAGGGATAGGGACCACGAGCAGTCTTCCGCAGTGAGCTGGAGATCGAGGCCCTGCTCTCCCTCCCCTCTCCCCACTCACCCCTGCTGCCCTCCACCCTCAGCCCTCTCTCCCTGTGACAATGAGTTCCACTAGGGCACCAGGCAACTCCTAACTGCTTTTTCCCTTGAAGCTTAATTAAAAAGTAATTAATTTTTTAAAAAGCCATTGACTCAGTTGTAGAAGAACCAACCTAATTAGGGAGATGTTAGCCAGCAAAAGTGACTATTGTAACAGGTCTCCTTCCTGTTGCTCCTGTCTGGGGCCCCTCCCCTAGTGAAGTGGTAATAAAGCCAGGTGACATTAATTAATGTGAGCGTTTGCAATGAATCAGGCCTGTGCCAATAATTTCATATGATTTCTCTCATCTTATCTCTCCGACGACCCTGGAAGGTGGGTAAGTACTATTGTCCCCATTTTTCAGATGAAGTCACCAAGGCTTGGAGATTCAATGAATATGTAACCCAACATCTCACAGATAGTCAGGGACAGAGATGGGATTCAAACCCAAGTCTGGAACCCACAGCATGCGGTCTCCCCACTCAGATCTAAGCACGCCAAGGCCTCTGGAGCAGCCCCAGAAAGGTGAGCATGGCCTGAAAGGAATGAAGCTTTTACCTCCAGTTCTTTTCCCAACTATCCTTCTCAGCTGCGGCCACCAGCACACAAGTAATCATTTTCCCAGGAGCAGGTTTCCGATCTGGACAAGATGAGGCGGCCGTGCTGGTTGCATCTGGACCCCGCCTGTGGTCCGCGAGGTGGGAGAGGCTGGGAAGGCTGGGAGTGGAAGCCCAGGAGGCCGAGAGCAGAGCCGTGGGCCCTGTCCCAGCCACACCTTCCCCCACCCCTTCCCGCTACCCACATTCCTCCCGGAGCCCAAGTGGGAGACGACATGAAGATTTTGGGTGGGGAGGAGACACAGAGGCCCTGACCAGAGGCCATAATCTGCTCTCTCATACTAGCCGATGGCTTCGGGTTTCCCATCTACAAATGGGAACACCTGTTTTTATAGAGTTGTTGTTAGATCAATAATAATGAATGTTAGATAGTGCCAGGCAGGTCTCAGGCCCTTGAAATATGGGTTGTAGTTAAGACAGTGAATTCTGGAGCCAGACACTCAGGTTCCGAGTGTACTTCGCACACTCACACTTGGTTCACTGGGTGTGCGCTCACTCACTGTGTGCAGAATGACGATCACAAGGGCCTACCTCACAGGGTTGCTGTAAAGGCTACATGTTTGACACATGCAAACAGCTTTTGCTATTATCACCATGATCATTTTTTAAAGTGACCGAAAGACCTGGAAACAATGATATCTCAATAGCAATAAACACACTGCACCCATGTTTTCTTTTCTAAATACCACTCCCTACTAGAAGCTCCTTAAAGAAATAACCCATTCCAGATGAGGGCAAGGAGAGCACCAGGTGGGCCCAGAACATTTTTCTGTTCCAGAAAGCAAAGAAGTATTCAACCAATGGGGACATATCAAAAGTACACAGGAGCCAGCTTGAAGAGGCTCCCGCAGACCAAGGTTGGGACCCTGGGGCTATCAAAAACAATAATGATGGCAACAGATTGTAACACTTGGAACCAAAAATCCATAAATCCTTGGTAATACCCAAAACAAAGTGAAAGAATTGAACTTTGCAGCCCACCAATGTAATGACTGACCCAGGCAAGGGTCGTCAGTGGATACGAAGACCATCACTGAAGGTTGGGGAATAGAATGTTCACATCAACTTAAATCACACTCCCCATGTCTCTTATGAACTACAAGATGTAAACGAATGTCCTTTCTGTGAAAAAGATTTGGCTGCCCCTACTTGTTATCAAAGGTACATTACCAGTAATGGGCTAGATAGCACTGTGTACTTCCTGCGGGGTTCTCTGAGGAGAGAGAGAGTGTGGCAAAATGTTCATTGATTAATCCAGGTGAACCATATATTCACTGCACTCTTCTTAAAATTTTTCTGTATGTTTCCAATTTTTCAAAATAAGTGTGGATGTGAGGGAACATCGGGGCGAGGTGAGAACTGGGGCTGTGTCGGCCTTGACTCTCCCTGGCAGGAGTCAATCAGACACAAATTTCCAGAGAGAAGAGGTCAAGCCTCGTGTCTCAGTACTTAGGAGGGAAACTTCCATTGTGTTCTTGAGTGCGGTTTCCACGGAGCGGAAGCAGGAGAGCTCTCAGGGCTGAAGGACAGGGGCAGGTGAAGGGATAGGCATGAGGCTGGCAGGTGAGCACACGTGGGTTAGGCAGAGCTGGTGCAGAAGACCTGGCCTGTGTTCAGCCTTCGGATTTGGTGACACTGGAGCTGTAGACCTTCCCATTCAAATGGGACCAACACCCTCCCTTCTCTTTCCTCTGCAGTGTTGAGTGGTCCCTGCCCATCACTCACATCAGCTACGGCGTTTTGCTATGTATAATGTGCACCCATGTTTTGGGTCCAGACTTTTTTCAGGGAAAAAAATCTTTCATTTTAATTTTTAAATTCAATTTTTATTTAATTATATTTAGAAACAAAACCAGTGATCATATTCCAGGGTATTATTTTGCCTATGGATATCTTTACTGCTTTCTAGAGTGACGCTTTTAACGTGTAAGCATAAATAAAAGAACTAAAAACATTTATACAGATACAGAATTAGCGCCACCCATGCATAATGCGCATCCTTATTTTTTCCCTCAAAAATTTGGGCAAAAAAATGCGCATTATATACGACAAAATACGGTACTTCTGCCACATCCTTTTTCTTCTGAATCTGGCTCTTAAGTTTCATGTCGCTCTTTTTCCCTCCTTCCTCTGGGCCGCACCTTCCCAGTCTCCTTCACCCACTGCTCTTATCCAAGCTGCTCCCCACATCTTAGCATTTCCCAAGGATCAGAGGTGGGCGTGCCCTCACCTCATGCTTTGCAGTCTCCCTGGGCAATTTCATCATTTGCAGACCCTCATGTGCCGTCTGCCCTCGAAACTGTGTCTTTGGTCCCAATTGGTGTCCCCATATCCAGGCATGGGGTCTCAGATCTCTGATGGATACTTCCATTACACGCCCTCCAGTCACCTTAAACCCAGCAAAGCCAAATTAGTGAGGCAGGTTGCCCATCCCATTCCTGAACCTGCTCTTCACCTCTGTACCTTTTCCAGGTTAATGGTGACTCTATCCAGCTGGTTTTCTGATACCTAGATGTCACCCTGATCAGCCACCTCACCATTTCCTAAGTCCCACCAGCCACCCAAGTCCCAGGGATTCTGTGTCCTAAGTGCCTGTCATATCTGTCCCTCCTTGCTTTGCCTGCTGTTGAAGGCAGAGTCTTACTGGTTTCCATACAGATGATGGGAACCATTTGCCAGGAGGTCTCTGTGCTTTCGGTCTGGCTTCCTCCAAAATAGCTCCCACACTGCCCAGGCTATGATCTTAGAACATGCACCTGGCCCTGTCACCTTGCTGCGGAGTCCCGGGTCCCTCTAAACTTAGCCTCAGGTTCTGGTATTTCCCTCATTCTGGTCCTAACAGACTTTTCTCAGAACCCCAATGTGGCAGATTTATAATAAAAATATAGATATTTGGTCTTATCCTGTTCCTGGCAGAATTCTTTAACCCTAATTGACTACAGAAAAGCTATAAAGGTGTTTTTGTTATGTTAATGAGGTGACTTTTGGAAAGCCCCTAAATTACATAAGGATGAGGGCTGGTCACCAGGAGAACCAACCAGAGGACTGGAGTGTTGGAACTGTCAGGCCCACCCACTGATTTCCAGGGACCGGGAGGGGCTGGAGGTTGAAGCAATCACCAGTGGCTGAAATTCCATCAATCCTGCCTACGCGATGGAGCCTCTGTAAAAACCGGAAGGGCTGCATGTGGAGACCCCTGTGCTCAAGACCCAGGATGCGCACATGCTTGCTGGTTGGGCCCCAGACTCCACGGGGACAGAAGCTCCTTCACTCAGGACCTTGCCTATGTACTTCTTCATCTGGCTGTTAATTCTAACCCTTTAATATCTTACAAGAAACCAGCAGTCTAGTTAGTCCAAGCTGTACTGAGTTCTGAGAGCTGCTCTAGTAAATTAGCCAAACCCGAGAGGGGGCTGCGAGAACCTCGACACGGTCGTACATTGGCACCTGAAGTAGAGGGTGGTCTTTGCCCAGCCCTTTCTCGAAATCTGGTGCGATCTCTGGGTAGACAGTGTCAGAACTGAGATGGACTGTAAGGACAGCCAGCTGGTTCCAGTCCCAAATGCTCCCTGCCCTTTCCCACCTCCTGTCTGCCCTGTTCCCTTCTGTCCACGGGGCTCGCAACCTCAGGATGCCTGGCCATCCTTCAAGACCCAGCTCACACTTCCTGCCCTGACCTCATCAAAACCAGCTGGCCACTTTCTTTTCAGCGCTCCCAAGGCACCTTGAGTGTAAGTCTAGTATATTCTATAACACACTGTATTCAAAGAATTTACTTCTGTGTCTGCTTCCCCCACTGGGCTCACTGGAAGCAAGGTCAATATCTGACTCACTGTCTCTCAACCATGCTTCTCACTATGCTTAACTTCGTAAATAGGTGATTGTTTCAAGAAATCAATCTGAACAATCTTGGAGCCATAAACCATTCAGAACTGAGAGGGAACCCACAGAACGCCCACTCAAATACCCCCGTTTTCACCTGAAGAAGTCGAGAACCTGAGAGATAGGTGCTTGGCCCCAAGTGAAAGCTTATTGTTTCTAGACCCAAGGTAACCTTTCCCTTTAGTCTGTGAGAAATCAGGTGTGCAGGTCAATAAAAGAATGTGTGTCTGTGGAGGTGAGGGGGGCTGTGCACGTGGACATCTGCTAGTTTTGGAGACACTCGGCTGTAGTGCAGGCGGCACCTCCCATTCCCTCTGTTTATGCAGCGTCCCCATTCGCACTCAGTCTGACTTCTGGCCTGGCCCAGTCTCGTTCACACCTTCGCTTCTGGTGTGTGCCGAGCTAGCGTGTGTGATGCCACATTTGTGGGCATGAGAACTCCTCTGTCCTCTGAGAGCATTTCGAGGGCAGATGTTCCTTCTGATCTCTGTTTTATGCCCTCTCAGCCTCATCAGAGTTATGAAATCATACGGTATCCGAGCCAACCTGAAAGCAACTCCCTGAGCATTTTAACCCAAAAAAAGACAGTTTTGAGGAAAGGAAAGAGTAATCCTCGCCAGATGCTACCGTCACATGCTCAGAAAGCCAGGGAATGGCTTTTCAAGGGACTGCTCTGCAAGGAAGTGGGTGACCTCAGCATACCCTGCCCAGGCTTTGAGTGCTGGAAGGGAAGAACTAAGGAGGGGAGGGCCAGCCATGTAAGAACATACTGTGTTTTCTCTAGCTAGGAAAGCAGATTTCTGTTGTCTGAGTGTTTGCAGGGGAATCCATCAGCCCAAATGCCGGTTCATCTTGAAATCACTCAGCCAAAGAGCCATGAGGTGCAATCAGTGGTTTCCTGAAATGTTCAGAGAACTCCCAGCCCCTTTTCCAGAAGCAACATCTAGCCCACTGCCCTTGGCACGGAGCCACAAAAGTGCTCCCAAGCCAGCCTGCTTGCCAAGCCTCCCACACCCTCCCCTCCCTTCGCAGCAACCTCTTTCTGCAGCTCCATGTGAAACCTTGCCCTGGAATTCAGCTCTGCGATTCCTGTAAGTCCCTAGGAAGAGAACAGGAGAAGTTATGATATTTTAAGGCCTCCATTCGTAAAAGATGGGGTCTTTCCAGGTGGGTGTCTTTTCTTCACAGGGAAAGAAGCAAAGGAAGCTGCCAGGCATGTGTCTCCATGAGTCATTAAACACTTCCCCTCAGAGGAGCGCAGCTCTGAGCCCAGAGTGTGGACACGGGCAGAGGGGACAGGAAAATTATGTCCCGAGTACCCAGGGCAAGCAAGGCCCTTGATAAACAGACTTCACCCCAGAGAGAGGCCTGGAAACTAGCTGCTGATTTTAAATATGCCATCAGCACAGGGTGCACGCTGCCTGCACAGCGCAGGGCGGGAGGGAACAGAGCTGCGCCAGGTGTCCCCTGCGGGTAGCTCCCAGGTGTGGTGCATGAATCCCTGCTGCAGACGGTCCCAGAGTGCTCTCTCACAGAGCCCACATTCACCAGGCCGTGTCCCTGGGCCTCTCAGGGTCTTCCCTTGCCCTGGTTCCCCAGTGCTTTGCAGAACCTGGAACCACTGCACTCCATTGCTTCCGGGGCTCTTCAAGGCCGTGCACGTGCTCACCACCATCCTCTGGGCATGTGGAGTCCACCCTCCCCTTTCTCTGAAGACTCAGCTCCTACGGTGTCTGATGCAGCAGCTGTTGTCCTGAGGCAACCACTCAGGTGAGGGGCACAGGCCCTTGTTGAATCTGTGGAGGTCACTGACCTCCATTAGCACAGGAAGCTGAGACCCTGCTGAAATCAGAGCTTTACCACCATCCTGAGCCAAGGATTTCCAGGAGTCTCCAGCTTGTTTTCTTTAGTGACCTTCCCCCGCCCAAGTGCTCTGACTTGGCCCTAAGGTGGGTAAGGGTGGGGGCAGAGAAGTGTGGCCAGAACACATTGGGATTCTGGGCAGGAACCCCTAACCCTCCTGCAGGGCAGTTCCCCTGGTAGGGTGAGATCCCAGGTTGGTTGCTGCTTAATCTGAAGTTAAGACCCATAACAGTGGCTTATACCAGACTATCGCTTGCGTCTCTTGCATCCACAGAAGCTGAAGTGGTGGGTCCCATGCAGTTAGTAGGGACCATGAGGGACCCAGCTACTTCCGTTTTGCAGCTTGGCTCTGTGATGAGTCCCCAAGGTCTCCTTGGTGTCTTTATCCCCATGCCAGTTAGCAGCAAAGAGAAAGGGCAGAAAGGCGCAGCCCTTTTACCAAGGGCCCTTCCTGAAAGTTGTAGTCACCACTTTTGCTTATATTCCATTGGCCAGAATTTGGTCACATGGCCATACCTGGCTAAAAGGAAGGCTGGGAAATGTAGTCTTCACTCCACATGGCCTGTGCCCAGCAAATAATTGGAGTAAGTTCTAACAGGAGAGGAGAATGGATAGAAGTCCCTGCCACAGACCCACCTCCCCATGTCGTGTATCAGTGCCCCCAGAGAAGGTGTAAGACCCAAGTGGATACCCACTTTGGGAATCCTTAGTGATCATAGTGTCTCCTTCATGGAGCTGTTTTAATGAAAACACCTTCCACTTTCACCTCCTGCCGCAACCAGGTGCAGCCTGTGGCCCACCTGCCTTGGAACCCCTGGACCTGCTCATTACAATGCAGGTTTCTGAGCCCAACACCAGACTCATTGGGTTTGAATCTCTGGAGGGTCAGTCCTAGAAATCTGATATTTATACACACTTTCTAGGTCATTGTTAAGTACACTAAAATTTCACTATTTAGTCCATCTCAGAGAAACTAGAAGAAGAAAACTTCTGAGATGTCCAAACATAAGAATATCAGAGCACTAATTAGTGAGTTGGAGAGGAAAGTGTTTAGGACATTATCAGTGGTGACATCCACTATTGCCACTCACAAATCATCTAGCTCTGCCTCTAGGAATTGGTCCAGGGTCTTCAAGTGCAGGCTTGCCATCTTCTGGTCACCACGTGGAGACCAGTAGTCACTGGAGGGTCTTCTGCTGTTGTCTTCTCCATGGCAGTGAAGGCAGGGGGTACCTCAATGGCGAGGCCAGGGAAGAGTGGTAAGGGGACCAACATCAGGTAAGCACTACCCACCTGCAGTGGAGCCAGGGAGCTGCTGGGCCCTCTGAGAAATGAAGAAGAGGAAGAACAAAAACAGAAATGAAAATTGGAGCACCAAGGCCTCTTCCACAGGACTGAGATTTAGGAAGCAAAGACTTGCTATCCAGGTGAGTGGATTCCCAATGGGGACAGAGCTATCATTTGTTGGCAGGAGGAGCATTTTTAATGGTCATAGTACCTCGTTGAGGCAAAGGGGTGACTGGCAAGTAGGGAGCAATGATGTTAGACATCCTGATCCTAAAATGTGGGGAAAGTCCCACAGAGTGAAGGATTTCCTCTTAAGACATTGATGTTTATAATTTTCTCAGTCTAGGAAAGAACTATATTTTACATAATTTCCCAAAACATACATGTAACACTTTTTGATCTGCTTAAATACATACTGAAATTTTCAGGAATGCACCCGGCAGGTTTTTTCAGCATTCTACTAAGGGTTGGTCACAGTGTCAGAAATACGCACCAACCAGGCAGCTCCATTCAAAGCATGTGCCTTGCCACTGGGACAGTTCAGGCTGGGTGTGAGGCCGCATGCATAATGACTTACGTCCGTGTGCACGTTTCTGGGTCCCTCGTTTGGTTTCCAAGGGCAGCCATGACTGAGCCTCTGTGTTTTCCTAAGTGTGACATTTTGTTGCAAGTTACTTGTCTTTTAGTTTTTCTTTACAGTAATACATGCATGGATTTTTTTTAATTCCATGAGTTTAACTTGAGAATAAAAGAAAGCTACAAGACACTTGTCATTAAAGGGGCTGCAGGTGTGATGGACAACCCTCGGCACACATCAAGGCTGACCATGGTCTTCGTGTGCTTGCTGAGCAGCTACGCCTCATCTCGTTGACAAAGACCCACACCATCCTGCTGGCTGCTCTCAGCTGACTCTGTAGGTCCCTGGCACAGACCCAGCTCTTGAAACGTTCCCCTGATCAGCATAGACCATGCGGTTTCCTTTGTTGTGGGCACACACTCTCTCAAGAGGGTTCTTGACAATTCAACACAGTCATCTTGTTACCAGGGACATTCCAACACACCTGCTTTGCTCTCGGCCCAAGGGCATTTGGATTTGGATAGAAACCATCAAGCTTGCAACCACTTTTATGGCCAAGCAACACATGAAACAGACCCTCTGCAGCCACGCGTAGGCCTCACCTACGCCTCATGCCATGCAAACCCCCCACCCTCAGGACTCGGGGTGCCTAGTGCTCAGGAAGGGGCTGAAGGTCAGGAAGGCCTGCTGTGCTGATTTCTTGGTAATAAAAACCTGTTTTTACACTTTTGTTATGAGTCTTTCTGAATAGAACAGCCATCGAAAACAAACTCAACCAAATGACTTTCTCAGAACTCACAGTTTCACCCCAACATGTGAGGAAATAGGGCTAAAAAATGGAGCAGGCCAATGAGCACCATCTCTGCTGACCCCTGATGAGCAAAAAAGTACCAGTCTCCACAGAGATGAAGTGACAGCTATCCTGGCCCTGCGGACTCTGACTCTGCCTGCCTTTGCACGATGGTGAAAGAAGGCCAAGCACATTGGATGGGACCCTGCAGCTCAGCGGGTCAACCCAGGCTGCACAATGGCATCACTCAGATTTCACTGGTCTGGGATGCTTCCAGTCCCCTAGATGATCCCAGTGAGCAGGAACCTCTGCGGCGGCTGTTCCCAGCGCTCTCTCCAGTGAGCCTTTACTTCGGCATTTCCCACTTCCAGCTCCAGGGAGAAGGCTCTGGTGATTAACTGCCAAGCAGAACTGTTTATTACTCCTAAGTAGGATAAACAGGTGTCACCAACAAGTCATCCTGTCTCTGCTCTTGACAAATCTTCACATGTGATCCCTCTCTTCTCTTCAAACAGGTATTCTGACAAGTGCCCATTGTTTTGAAAGTCATCCTGGTCCTCATAAGGGGCTTTTTGGCAGCAGGGGGTGGGGGGCGGGGGAGCCGTTTGGGAGAGAGCTCATGGCCAGCACATTAACTTTAACCCAGGAGATGCTGCAGAACCTGGGGGGTCCAGGGAACCTCTGGAGATCCCTGGCCCAAGTCCTGGCTCCAGGCAGGACGGCCCTCAAGGGCCGCAGACAGAGGCTTGGCACTTGTGTTTGTGAAGTCCAGGGAAGGGACTGCACAGCTCTTTTAAGAAATTGCCGTTTATAGTTGGGTTGCTTGCATGACTTTCTTTAGGGTCAGGTACCTCCAACCCAGCTGTCAATCCAAGTTATCTCCTCCTTGTTCTATGTTCAGTGTAGATTAGCAAGATTATAACACTTGTTATGGAGTGAATATGTCCCCAAGTCAGATGGGCTCAAGTTCTAACCCCCAGTGCTTCTGACTGTGACCTGCTTTAGAAATGGGTCCTTACAGATGTGATTGGTTAAATTAAGATATGATTACAGGAGTAAGCAAGTATGACTTGGTCCGTAAAGAGGATGACCCTGTGAAGATGGACACACTCAGGGCAATGTCACGTGATGGTGAAGGGAACCAGGGATCACTGGCAACACAAGAAGCTACAAGAACGGGATGAGACAGAGCCCGCGTTAGAGCCTTCCAGGGAGCACGGCCTGACAGGCACCTTGATTTTGGTCTTCCTGCCTCCAGAACTGAGAGGATAAATTTCTCTTGTTTGAAGGCGCCAAGCTGGTGGTCCTTCGTTCCTGCAGCCCTGGAAATGAATACGAATGAAGTCATAGTGTCCACTTCATCTGTGTAAAAAGGGCGGTGATCGTGATTGTCCAGAGTGCGGGCTTGGGTGTCAAGCAGAGCTGAGTTCCACCCCTTCTTGTGACGGGCTGTGTGACAGCTCTGAGATTCAGTTAGCCTGTCTGTAAAGTGGGGATGCTCACCCCTACTTCATAGAGCTGCTACGAGGCCTCAAACAGATGGTACTTGAGCAGCAGGTCCCCAGGGCCCAGCTCCAGGGGCCCCTCCAGAGCACAGGGGCAAGTGATGGACAAGGCCTTGACTGGGAGGCAGGGGCATCTCCGCCCACCTGTGCTGACACACTCTGGCTGAGGCCCAGGCTCTGTGAGGCAGGCTATCTCTCTGAATAATGGGAGGCAAAGGCCAAGCCAAATCCCTGCCTTCCTGGGATGTTGTCAGGGAAAGAGATGATGTGTGAAAGCCCTTGGAGTGAGCTGCCACGTTAGCATCCAATCATCGTCGTTATTTTCCCATCGATTCGTCACTATTTCAACAGGCTGGATTTCAGCATGAGGCTGGTCACTGTGTGCTGGGCCTTCGTTCCCACCCCAGGCATCTGGCTGTCACACAGCAACTGCAAACCCATTCACTTGGGTCTTACTGCTTAATTACTGCAAATTGGCACGGCTTCAGGCACCTTGAGAGCCCTTGGACATGCACCATACATTCTGGGCAGGAAAGCCCTCCTGGCTCAGGGAGGCTGCCTGTCACTCTTGCAGCTCTGCTCTGCTAAGTGGTGGCTCTTCTCCAAACACTGGCCCCAAATGCACAGAAAGCAAAAACCTGGCACTCAGAAGCATCAGTGCCATGAGCCCACCCTGTCAGCCATGCTGTCCAGTATTTGTCACCAGTGGCAATTTCCAGCCTGACCGAGGGAAGAGGCAAGGGGGTGAGGGGCCAGAAGCTAGTTTCAGGTTTCATATTTAAGCAGAACTTGCAGGAAATATGTACAATCCACCAGTTCTTAAGCCCCAGGCCTGAGTGAAGAGCTATGTCCCTGCCCATCTTGGTTGGCCCTTGACTATGGGTATAGAGCAAAGGAGAGCTTGACCAGAGCCCACATCACTCATTCATCCTTCAATCAATCAACCAGTATTTACTGACCAACTACTCTGTGCCAGAGCTGTGCTCAGACCCAGTGACATAGAATGATCAAGAATGGGGGGAAGGGGGTCTTTAGAAGGGCAGTCAGGAACCAGCCAGACCTGGTTCCAAAATGAGAAGTCAGTCACTGATGCCAGGCTAGGGGCCAGCTTCCCTGAGCCTTTCTGTGTACAAGGAGTCTTTTGAGAGAGCATCCTCAGGAGGCCTGAGAGGGAGCTGGTCCAGCCACAGTGTCTATTAATGACACCCATTGCATCGAGAGATTATCAAACCACTACGATGGGCTGGGCACTTTCTGGGAACTTGAGCTTCACTGATGAATTTAGGAAGATCTCAGCCCTCACAGAACTTATATTAAGACCCCAGTGAATCTGAAATCTGCAACCTGAATATTTTAAAATCCTTTCTTGACTTGAGAATATTCCAATGACATGGGGCTCTATGAAACCCAGCTCTGCCTCACACACTGGCTCTTAGATAAACTACCCAGTCTGCCTGGTCCCTAAGGATATTGTCCTGCCTGCTCCCCTCACCTGCTCCCCTTACCTGCCAGCAGCATGGGTTTGGTCAGAGGTGGAAGGAAGGTGTGTCCGAGGCTATAGTGAAACCATAAATGTGTGAGTGAGGTGCTGGGGTAGGGTTATGTTCGAATGCTTGGTGCCAGAAAGTCTTGGCAGCAATTAAGTTCTAAGGAACTAAGAAAATATCTTGATGTCTCAAATTCCCAGCGCAGTAAAAGGGCCATGTTGGCCCATCTACCCTCTCCACAGAGCTCAGTCACCTCCAGAGCCCACAGACCGTCTCAGAACTCCACTGAAGAGCTACCACCCATCGAGAGGAGCCAGGCCTAGTGCAAAGGAGAATCCAGTTCACGTCTGGGGCCACAGCAAGGCCACTGCACCACCACCATCCTTCCTGGAGACTGGAAGTATTTAGCCTGACACTGAGGTGACCTACGAGATCCTCTTTAGGAAGACGATCTGGCAATGGCCAGACAGGGGCAGAGAAAGATGGGAACAGTGCCAGGCAAGGAGGCCCTGTTGGCCTGTCTGGGTTGGCATTTCACACCCTTGCACTGAGGCAGTCACAGTGGGGGCACGCTCTGGGAGAAGAGGAAACAAGGCCTTTACTGTAGGTGCAATCAGAGGACTATTCCTCCCCCAGGAACAGAAAGGGAAACAGAAGGCAAATGGAATTTCGGAAGTGAATCCAGAACTGAAGACCAAGAGGCTAGCTCAAGCTTTCTCAGCCTCGGCATTCTGGCCATCAGGGGTCAGCTCATTAGCCTTCTGTTGTGGGGCTGTCCTGTGTACTGGGCAATGTTCAGCAGCATCCCTGGCCTCTGCCTGCTACCTGACAGTAGCATGGCCCACCCCAGCTTTGGCAGCTAAAAATGTCTCCAGATATTGCCAAATGTCTCCCAGGGGCTACATCCCTCCTGGCTGACCATCAGAGAGCTAGGTGTTTCCTGGAGCTATCTTCTCCTGTACCTGCTGGGCCAGCTCCTAGGATGGCCACCTCTTCCCAGTCTACCCAGAACTTTAGGGTTTTAGTACTGAAACTCTCCCATCGCCTCAGGCAAGCTGGGACAGCTGGTCACCCTGCCAGCTCCTTCCCCTTCTTCCACTTGAGGCCCACCCGGATCAATCCATTAATACTTTGGCCTTCACCACCATCCTCTCCAATATTCCCAAACCCTTCAGTTCTGCTCTCCATTTTCTTGGTTCCATAGCACCTACTAATTTAGTATATGCTCCTAACATCCTATTTAACTCAGTATATTGTTCATCATTGAGCTTCTTCAGGACCCGGATCTTTGCTTTTTACACTGCAGTGACAGTGTCTGGCACATGGTAGATGCTTAACAAATACTGTCATATATAGAACCATGAGCATCTGTGACCTCTGTAACTTCACACCATTATTATTTTCACTGTTAGCATGCTCACTATCAGCATGTTGCCCAGCAATGCTTAGCAAGAGTAGCACCTAGGGTATGTTTTTGTGGACAGCCAAGACTCTGTCTCTGTTACCTGTGGGGGATGCCGAGGGGAATGGGTCCTGAGGATAGGGCAGCAAGTGAGTTCCTGGGCCTGCTGTGAGGAAGAGTTGTGGGCTGGGGGGGACACCTGGGGCCTGCAGTGGAAAGGCCAAGGGCCACCTCCTGGCCTCTGGGGCAGGATGCATTCTCCAAGGCCTGACAGAGTACTTGGTCCATAGCAGGGTCTCACTATCTCCTGGATTGACCATTTACAAGGAAATATAATATAATGTGTGGTTAAAACCTTGAGCTTTAGGTTCAAGTCCTGGCATGGCCACCTTATACCTGTCTGACCTTGGGCAGATTCCTCCCCCTCTCCAGGCCCTCATGTCCTCACCTGTTAGATGCAGAGAGAGACAATGCCTGGTGAGCATCACTGCCTCACTGCTGTGAGGACTGTGGATGTCAGCCCTCAGTCTAATGCCTGTATAGTACTAAAGTAAGCACTACACAAGTGCGAGCTACGTGGGCTTTCTTCCCAAAGAGCAACAAGAGGTACTGTGTTTATTACCTAACTCTACATAGCAAATCATCCTAAAGGCATGCCTTCAAAGCAACGGGGATGACTTACATCTACTTACATCTCTCACAATGTCTGTGGGGAGAGTTCAGGAGCAGCTTGCATGCAGGGTTCTGGCTTAGGCTCTCTCCTGAGGCCGCAGGCAGATGTCAGCTGGGGCTGTGGTCCCATCTGAAGGGCCCCTGGGTCTAGAGGCTCCTCTTCCAAGGTGGCCACTTACATGGCTGGCGGGGTGGTGCTGGCTGCCAGCAAGAGACCTCAGCTCTCCCCAACAGGATCCTCCCCCGGGGCTACCTGAGTGTCCACAGGACATGCTGGTGGCTTTTCTTAGAGTGAGTGATCCAGAGAACAAGGTACAAAGAAGCCTCAGTGCCTCAGAAGCCATGAATCATCCACCTTCCTGAGCTCTGTTGTCTCACATGCCAGCCCTGGCTCCGTAGGGCAGAGCCTGCATGAGGGGTGGTTACCAGGTGGCGAGGACCCCTGGGAGCCGCCTGGGAGGCTGGTTCCACTGATGTCACATGATATTCGATCTTGAAATTGGCAGTTGCTCTTTCTAGACCTCGAGATCCATGTTACATTTCTGCCTCCATCTGCTCATTGTGAAAATGAAGGGCATTACTGAGCACTGTCTAACTGGTGAACTTACGTAAGCATCTCTTTCCAGGCTAGTTTGTGAGCTTCCTCATATCTGTCCCCTCCACTGCCTCAACGCATGTTAGATGCATGGGTTGGAAGGTTGCACGTTGTCTGGCAAGGACAGTGCCGTGTCCACTTTGTCCAGTGTTCTAACAAGCTGCACACAGCCTGAGACTGGGCAGGCTTTAGCTGGGAGGGGGTAGATGCAACCCTTCAGGGACCTGTAGGGACCAGGTAGGGCCTCTAACACAGCTGTGCCCAGGCTGGTCCTCAGCCTCCTCCAGACCCACCCTGTCTTGATCATGTCCACTGCCAAACCTGGGTGGACAAAGAGTGCAATTACAAACCAAACCCTTCCTCCATAGTAGGAGAAACCAACATTAAGCTAGTGGGTGATTTTGACTTTTTTCTAGAGGGGTGCATTTTTTGTGTTTTTCAGATTTATCCCAATGAACATGTGTTTGTTTGGCAGTGAGAGAAAAAGAGGGTAAAATAGAATAAAGCGTACTCAGTTTGTAATTGTCACCATGGCTGGTCCAAACCGGGCCTTAGGCCCTGGTCCTGCTCTTCTGTGGGACAAGTTGAGGTCCCCCCAAGGGTCACTTCCCCTGAGTTCCCTCGTAGCTGTTGAGGGACTACATGAGCACTCTGTGAAACGGGGGAGGGTAGCTCCTCGTCTCAGACAGGTTTGTTTGCAAGGATCGGAGAGACATTCTGGACTGGCTGTGAGGTCTGGGACAGGGAGAAAGACACTGTAAGGCCAGGTGGCCAGTGACGAAGGGGTGGACAACGAGCTGGTTATTAGGAGAACACTGACCACCCCCCAAAATTAAGCTGTTGCCTGTGTTGCCTGAATTATTCCACCATTCTCTCTCTCTCTTTTTAAAATTTTGTTTATTTATTTTTAGAGTGGGGGAGACAAACATCGATGTGAGAGAGAAACATTGATCAGTTGCCTCTCATACACACCGTAACTGGGGACCAAACCTGCAACCCAGGCACGTGCCCTGACAGGGAATCCAACCTGTGAACTTGCCCTTTGCAGATGATGCGCAACCCACTGAACCACACCGCTCAGGACCTCTTCTTCTTCTTTTAATCCTTACCCAAGGATATGTTTATTGATTTTATAGAAAGAGAAAGAGATACACATGGATGTGAGAGAGAAACATCAATTAGTTGCCTCCATATGTACCCTGACCAGAGGTCGAACCCATAACCTAGATACGTGCCCTGACCAGGAATCGAACCCACACCATCTTGGTGTACGGGTGTCACTCCAACCAACTCAGCCACCTGGCCAGGGTTCCACCATTCTCTTCAATGGATGGTGCCAGAGGGGACCCTGGTTTTGAGACTCACATTTAGTTATTACTGTCATTATTACTGTGATTAGCGATATCTCACAGATTCTGGGCCTTGTGCTTTGCTGCTATATAACAGCAGAGTTCCAGCAGCTAGCTGGGAGGAGGCAAAAATTCTTATGGTTTTCATCAGGAACCATTGCAAAAGGCATTAAAACCATTGAAATCCTGAGATCCACCAGGTCCGACTTTAATAAGCATTCTCACCCCTGTTTCTCTTCCTGCTCCTTCTCCAGAAACAGCTTCTCAGTGGAAGTTGTCATGACAACCTGGAGAGAGGACGCTCTGCCGGGCACTGAGCCGGGGGACACGGGCCATGTGCAAGAGGGAAGGGAGCCACGGTGAAGGACACCGGCCAGTCTGCCTTCACTTTGCAGAGAGCTCCGAATACAACACCCCCCCGGACTTGGAAGGTCACTCTCCATTTTACAAACAAAGAGCCGAGGCGAGGACGTCTCCAGACAGATGCTTCCCCTCCCACACCCCCGCCACTGTGAAGTCCAGAGGGCGAGCAGGCTGTGCCCTCCCAGCTGTGAGGAGCTGTCCCTGCCCTGCCAGTTCCCACTGTCCCACCCACTTGGCTGATGTTTGAATTATGCTTGACCCCTGAGGTCACTTTTGTGCCAAGAGGCAGGGGAGAGGCCCCTTTGAACCTCCCTACCCAGAGCCTGCAAGAAGGCGGGTTGCCAGTCACAAAAGAACTGTGCAGGGCTTTCCAGAAAGCCTCATGGGCTGTTCTGGGTAGAGGGCTTCTGTGTGGCATGTAACAGAGGGTGCCGGACTGAGCAGGGAGATGACCATGTCCCCTCCAGACTGTCGTCACTATCACTGTTCTTTTGTGGAAGGCAGATGGCTCATCGGGTTCTCCCCAGGTCCCTCTCACCAGCAGGTCCGTGAGTGCAAGAGACTGGCTTGTGCCTCTGTTTCCAGGATGACCTGGGTATGAATCCCAGCTTCACCGTCTACACCCTCTGTGACCTGGGCAAGTTACAGAAACTTCCCCAAATGCAGTGTCCTCACACTTGCAGGGTCTAAGGCCAAAAACCTACGGTTCAAATCCCCTCACCACAGCCCACCCCACACCAAATCCATCAGCAAGGGCCAATTCTCCCCCCCAAACATCTCTCCAGACTGCCCCCTTCCCTGCACCCCCCCACCACCACCCTGTGCCAGCCACCACTGCCCCCAGCTGGAGTCTTCACCAGCTGCCCACTGTCGCCCCGCTCCCGCTCTTGGCCTCTTTGCCCTGTGTTCCCCACATGACCCTCAGAGGAGCTTTGAAAGCACAAAGTGGGCTGCCAGGTCACTTGTCTGCTTTAAATCCTTCCATTCTCAGGATTATGCTTTCCACTCAGAAGGCACTGTTCTAAATTCTGCACCTACATTAACTCCTATTATCCTCACAGCAACCCTACCAGGTAAGATGCTATTATCATGCCATCTCATTTTACAGATGAGGAAACTGAGGTCACCAGAGGTTGATGTTCTTGTTCCAAATCACAGACAAGTGAGGGGCAAGCCCCAGATTTGGATGTAGGCGGTCAGCCCCCACAAGGGATGGCTCCAGATCCTGCACCTGCTCCTGTGAAACGCTCACCAACCTCAGCTCCCATCCTCCTTGCCTACATGCCCATATGCCCACCCACCCAGGCCTTCCTAACCAGGCTGAGCACATGCCTACCTCGGGGCCCCTCTGCCCAGGTCTTCCTCCCACCTGCTCCCTGGCTGAATCCTCCCCATCACCCCTCTCTGCCTAGACATCACCTCCTCACAGAGGACACCCTGAACACCTAGCCCATGGATGATACAGCTGTAAGAACACAGGGGTCTGCCTGTTTCCCTCGTCCTTTTCAGTCTCCCTGGCAAGTCTAAGAGACCCTGAGGACACATCCAAGCCTGTTCCCTTCACTACATCAACTCTGGCCCGGCGCAATGCCCCATGGGGGTGTTTGCACCTGCGGGACGGACAGGAGAGGGACGAGAGTCAATGCAGTTCGCGGGAGTTCAGTGTTTGGCCCAGATGACAGCGTGATGACCCATCTCTACCCCATGGTGGGGGTTCCCGTCATTCCTGTCAGTCTGGAGAGGGGCAGTGTGCTGGCAGACGATGGCCACCTGATGTGTCAACAGCAGTATTGGGGATGGAGAAAAGAAGACAGACTCCAGCAGTGCCGATGAGCTGGTGAGTGGCTGCAAGCGGGCAGTGGGCAAGACTGGGGCATCCTAGGTGATGCCCGGGGTTCAGGCCTGGGATGAAAATGAGAAGACACGCCCTGCTCCATAAGGGTAAAGTCTAGTGAAGGAAAATCATCCAAACCTGAGTATTTAGAGTCCAAGACAACTCGTAGTGAATGCCACTGAAGGGAAAAAGGGGTAGAAGAGGGTGAGGGGGCATAAGTGGTGATGGAAGCAGACCTGACATGGGGTGGTGAGCATGCCACACACATGATGTATCGTTGAATTGTACACCTGAACGCTGTACAATTTTATTAGCCGATGTCACCTCACTAAATTGAATTTTTAAAAAAAGGAAAAAAGCGGGGCAAAAGCACTGCTGGAACTCATAAGAGTCTAAAATGGCTTCTCCTTGAGAAGCCACAATGACGTTGTCCACAAACTGGCCACCTGAGCAGGTAGCAAAACTCAGTGGAAGGGAAGCAAATTGAAATTCTCTCTCTTTTCCCTAAAATAGAATATTTTACCCAAGCTGTCTTCATTAATCCTAAAGTTAAAGTTGTGATATTCTGCTGTGAGTCACCAGTGAGTTCAGGGGATGGCTCTCAAGGATGAAGGTGGGCTTGTGACGGTGGCCACGTGCCCGGGGGAGGGGCTCAGGTGTGGGAAGACCATAGGTGACAGCTGAGATTGACGCAGGCCACCCTGCCTGGAGTCACACCAGCTTGCTTTGAACCTCCCCATCTTCTCCCCACAGAAGACCAGGAACGTTCTGGAACAGAGCTGGCAAGCATCTTGCTCTGTGGCCAACTAGCCCAGAGAAAGGGAACCCCCTTGACATTCATCCCGGCCCAGGGTTCAAATGGAGCTGTAACTAGCTGGTCCACACCTACAAAGGGGGCCTTACTGTCATTCATTTCTGCCACATACAGAGGACAATCCGTTGAGTCCCCTGGGTCAAGTAAGAGGGTGAGTATATTGAAAGCAGTCGTTCAACCTTTTTTTTGAAATAGTAGGGAACTTTTTTAAAGTTAAAAAAAATGACCTCCCTCCAGCAGCTCTCAGGCTCCAGGTTCCTGCACAGACTCCCTGGAGGCACCAACGCTGACACAGCGAGGGGCCGCAGGTAGGACAGACTCCAAGACCCCTCAGGCTCTCAGGAGATGTCCAGGTCCCTAAGGGCGTGGTGGCACCACCTTCACTCTGCTGGAATTCCCCCAGGAGGCCACGGAATTCATTCCCTGTCCAGGCAGCTGTGAGCAAGCACTAACAGTTGTTTAGAGGTGATGCTCCAGAATCCTAACCAAGTGGTGTGACGAGTGTCCCCGCAGACACAGTGTCCCTTCACTGCTTCAGCACAGGAGCTGTCAGCCTGCATTCAGGGCCCAATAAATGAGTGTTTGCACTGGCAAGTGTTAAGCCAGTCACCCCACAAGCATTCCTGAACACGACATGTCAGGGAAAGCAGGAGCACTTCGTGGTTCAGAGCCCAGCCGATGTAGTCAGACACTCAGGTAAAAGCCCCCCAGCCCGTTTTCTCATCTGTGCCGTGGGGAGAATAATCTTGACACCCTAGGGATGCTGTCTGGAGTAAATGGGAGCATGCATATAGCTCACACGAGCTCAGCCGCCATTATGATCAACAGCACTTGGACCTGCTTCCAAGGAGCTGCCCTCCGGAGGAGACTCACAAAGAGCGCACACAGCCACAGAAAACACAGGACCAGCACCCCGGGGACTTTCTAACTTGGATTTTACACTTCTCTGTCTGTTTTGAACGCTCGTTATTCTGCATATAAAATTATAAAGATAATCTGAGGTTCTAGGTGACACGATTTCCAAGTACGATTGACTTTTGCCAGCACTCGGGCCAGGGACAGACTATCTTAGTCCAGCAGGGTGAGCTGATTCAAAGCTGGTCTGTCTTGGTGAAGGCCTGTCCTTTTGTGAGCCACCCTCACACCTGGCGGTAACCCCTCAGTTCCCCCAACCCAAAGCCTAGAGTGTTTACCAAGCCCCCTCCTCCTCAGAAGGCCCTGAACTCAAAAGTTTGCTCTCCCAGGCCTGCGGAGCTGCTCAAAATTCTGCCCCATTTCTCAGCCTGTAAGTGGGACTTAGATCCTGGCAAACGCTCCGTAGGGGGAAGAGGAACGGAAGGGTCTCCTCTGTAATCCCCTTCGCTCCTTGATTTGGCTCCTCAAATCCTGGCTGTCCTGGAAGCTCTCTGATACCTTCAACAGAGTCTTTAAAAAT
>VMDR010002232.1:0-97132 GCA_007922815.1 Macrotus californicus | reverse complement strand
CCAAATTCTCCATTTAAAGATAAAAAACCAGAAGAGTCCTGAGGGGGGCTAGCCTCACCAGATGATAAAACTTTACAAGCATATCACAAAAGGAATGGGCGGTGCTGGTTCCTGCAGAAAGAGACTAATAAAATGCAGTAGAGAGTCCCGAGATAGATCTAGATACATCAGGAACATACTATATAGTAAATTTGGCATTACAGATTAATCAATGGTAATAGGGTAACTACCCACCAATATGAAACTAAAAATATTTTTTGTCTGACTTCCTACATTAGTGAAAATTCCAAAGAAATGAAAGCTTTTCTTCCATATTTTTGTAGTAAAACTGCAGCAAGACTGCAGAATATTAGGCCTATTGCACTGCATGGTTGCTAGAAGTGTGTGTGTTTTCCAGCGTAGAGGGCAAACCTCAGGCGTGAACCGCTCTGAAGAAAACCTCCCTGTGACTGCCACCCTAGAAGCTTCTCCTGGTTAATTTGAAATGGTTTGAGTCTACTTCTTCCACTACCAGAACTGTAGATTCAAACATTATTTCTGAGTTATATTTCACCCCCTAAAAAAGAAAATAATGCAAACAATGCATTAAGCTTCCTGAAAACAGAGGCAGGGACTTTGCTTGGCTCCTGGAACCCAACGGGTGCTTGCTGTGTGTGGGTCTGAGCTCCACTCTCACCCTCGTGAAAGGTCATCTCAGGCTTCCGGACCCTCTCAGGCCTTTACACCTCCCTCCCCCCACGCTTCCCTTCCATGCACTGTCCTCACCTTCTTATTTTCATTTGGAAAAGTTAGCTTCACTGATTCAGATCCCTGTTGTTCTACTCTTGAAACACCACCTAGAAGGACCTCTTGTTCTATGCAATGTGTTGTTTTTTTTTTCAAAATAAATTTCAAGGCACTAAATGTTCTAAAAACTGTTCTAAATGCACCCAAAATGTTACAATCCCAAAACATAAGTTTAAGAAAGAAAGCATTAGGAATTGACATAAAGTTTCAAGTCTCCATATGCTTATGGCTCTTTATAAATTGCTAAAATGTAATTAAAAACACAACCATGAAAAAATACAAATGACTAAAACTAGAAGAAAACATGAACATGTGAACATAATTGTTCTGCTAGCACAGAATAATAGTTACATTTCCTTTTAATTTTTTAGTGTATTTTATAACATATATAAATGTTGTTATAATTTAAACTATACTAATTGTAAACAAATTAAAATTTCAAACAGTTAAGGAAATCAACAGTCTATTATACCATTCCAGAAAGGTGCTACTATTATGATTTATTTCTACTATTATTACTTATCTCCTTTTTTCTGTGCCATTTTATTTGTACACATACATATTTCATAAAATGTGATATTTTGTAAAGTTCTTTTTATGTAAGTTTTAGATATTAAGTATTCTATATCACTTAAAATTCTTTAAGAATATTTTGGTAGCTACATAACAATCCAAGGAAAGCCTCTATCAGAATTTTGTTTACACTGTGGCCGGTGTGCCTCAGTGGGTTGTGTACCAGCCTGCAAACCAAAGGGCCACTGGTTCGATTCCCAGTCAGGGAACATGCCTGATTTGCAGGCCAGGCCTCCAGTAAGGGGTGTGCAATAGGCAACCACACATTGATGTTTCTCCCCCTCTCTTTCTCCTTTTTCCCTCTCTCTAAAAATAAATAAAATCTAAAAAGTACAGATATTTGTTTACTTATTCCACTATAGTTGTACACTTAGAGGTTATAGTAGCAAAAGATCTCAGACAAATGCTGTAACAGCAATCATAGCATTTCTGACCACTCACCGGGTAGATTATTGCAAGCAGAATTGCTGGTCCAAATTTTTAAAATTTCCTATCTGGATATGTATTATGAAATTGGTTTCAATGATTTTATTAATCGACATTAACCAGGCACCATCAAGTATAAGCCTCACTTTTTGTGTTCTTTCTTCACAGTAATGATAAGAGTTTATTTAGATTATATCTTCAAAAACAGACAGGTGAGGGGTTCGAAAGACTAGCTCACTGGCTTATTTCTGAAAATTTGAGTCTCATGTGTTCCACTCCATTCTCAAAAACTTTAGGTGAAAGCCTAAGTAAGAAAACCTCCACTCAGGAAGAACATGCAAAAGTCCCCACAACGCCTTCAACCCTCCTAATATCAAGGACTCGTGAAACCCATGATCCTCAGATGTGGTGCCCATTAGAATCAGCTTGGGGGATGGCTAAAATACAGACAGGTGGGCCCTGCCTCAAATGTTTTCAATTCTGTAAGTCAGGTTGTAATGCACATCACGAGCGTTCCCCACGAGCCAATGCAGAGTATTCCCCACAAGCCAATGCAGCTGATCTGGGGACCACACTTGGAGGACCACTGCACTAGGTGGTGACATGGAGCATCTGTAGCGGCCCAAGTTCTGTCCCCGGTGCACAGACACGGCAATAAACAAGACAGGCAAGCTATGCTAATAAACAGACATCAGAAGTCAGGCAAGTAACTGAATGAGGAGGATTTTCTGGCAGTGAAAGCGTTAAAGCCTCTTAGAAATTCTCTAGGGTGAGAACTGGCGTCCCCACACAGAGTGCTGGCACCCATTTTCCATGCGTCCTCTTTTTCTGGGTAGTACAGGGATGGAGCCAGCAAGACTGATCCAACTACCTATTATAGTTTAACAAATTTCTCCTCAAACTAGGCAAAAAGACTAACTCTGGGCCGAAAACCCAGCAGTTAAAGAATAAAGAGAAGAATGTTTCTCCCATTTACATTTCTGGAAAGCACACTGTTACACTTTTTACAATGAGGAGAGAAAATAATAGGCCTTTTGAGTCAGAAAACTGAATCCTCACAGTCACTCCTGCTCCAGGCCTCGTGATACCCAAGGAGAACCCATAAAATAGGACTATATGCTCAAGCTGTGCATACAGCCCGCCTGACTGAGCAGGACCCATGGAAATGGGACAAATAACTCTTGTACTAAAACTGCTTCAAACGAGATGGAAATGAATTACTCAAATGTAATTGAACACCACATGCCTACTTCACTTTTACAAGATGTCTTCTTCGCAAATGCATTTGCTATTAAGTATTAAAGGCCATTAGATAACAGCGTTTATCCCACCCCACCTATCCTGTCCCCCCCCCAAAAAAAATCGCCACGGCATTGCCTTGAAGATCTTCTCTTAGGGAAGCAAAGTGCCCTGTTCCCTTTAGCTTCCACAGAAGCTTTAAGATCAGACCTGATCCGTGGTCTTTGTTACAAGGAGCCGAGTTCCTTAGCTTTTACCCTCTCCTTGCCATTTGCTGTAGGGCGGAAGATAGTGCATTTCAGTTTTTCGACTCCAGAGCTGGCTTTCCAACGTATTTTACACAGGGCGGCAGTACACCCACATACGTACACACCTGAAACACAACTGTACCAAGTAGCATTAACTGCCCCTACACAGGAAGCATGCTGACATTTTCCTTCTACTTCTTTCGTTTTTCACGTCAGTAAATCCCACTAAATTGATTTCACAACCTAAGGGTCAGGACCCACAGATTTGAACATCTCTGTTTAGGATAGATGTAAAATCCTACAAATCCACGGGAACCACCTCTCAAAAGAAATAAGTCCGGTGACTCTTACCTTATGCTTTCGAAGACAGAGGAGGGAGAAGAAATTATACTTACTTGGTACGTAGCGCAGGCTCCAATGGGCGCCCCCCCCTCGGAGCCAGGAGGTGCATTTAAGTACCTAGTCTGAACACAGGTGTAACTTCCACCTGGGCCTGCCCTGACCTTGGTGAACACAGAAAAGCTGTGGCCAATTTCAGGACTGAGATCGGCTTGGACCAACAGAACTTTCAGCGAGGATGGAAATGTTCCATGTCTGTGCGGCTCAATACAATAACCATCAGCCTCATGTGACTTGATTGCTTAAAACATGGCTAGTGTGACTGGGAACTCGAATTTTTTATTTTAACTAATGATTTCGATTTTAATAGCCACTTAAGTCTCGTGGCTACCATAGTAGACAGAGCTGGTCCACGTGCTCAAAGTATTCGCCACATCTCTGTATTGAAGATTTTTGCCAGATAAATTAATATTGAACTTTCTGCCCTCCTAATAACCTGAAAATGTTGTTTCCTGAGGATTCTAATTCTCTGCATTTAGAACTGCTCAAACAGGCAGGGATTGTGGAGATTTCTTCCGAAACCAAAGGACACACCCATGTGCTCCACACAGTGAGAAGATTTAGCTAAGTCACAGGAAGGCCTTGCCCCTTCTGGTATGTGTCTACTGCAGCCCAACGAGGCTCTCATTCTCCCCCGGACTCTCAGGTGAGCTGACTGCCCTGGGACACTTGACTTGTCTCCACCTGGGTTCCTTCTACCTGCAAGAGACCTAAGAAACCACACATATTCCCAGCCTCTGAGAACGGATACACAAGCATTACCTTCCACCATGTTTGCCCCTTTTAGCAACGTGGTGAAGAGCACACACAAGCTACAGGATGTCAGGCGGAGAAGTAAGGTGAAACAGAAATAGGACTTCCCTGGAGTTTCTCCCAGGTGAATTTCTCTTTGATCTCTTAACAGTGACCAGTGCTCTGGTGTCAGCTTTCATAAATGGCTTCGACAACTGGGGCCCTCCGTTCAAAGTGGCCAGAATGGTTGCACTGTTACCTAACTCTCTGCAGCTGACACAACATTAGAATATGTCCAGCAGCCCTTGACAATTCACGGCCAAGTCCAGGAATCAGGGTTTCCAACTGAATTCCCCAATCTCCTCCACTCCCTAGGTGTTTATTGGGAGCCATGATCTAAGAGAACTAGGCAAGGTATGATTTGACTTTCCTTTCAAATGAGCCGTGATTTGGGATCAAGGCTGGTGTAAAGCAATATTATTAAACAAATGAAAGTCATCTTCCACTACATTCACCTCTTCTGCCATCAACTCCAGTCCCATTAAATGTTGATGTCCAAGTTCCCAGTCACTTCCTATCACCCACAGTCTCATCCTGAGACACAGTGACCCAGACATAGCACCCTACTTTCCCCATTTAGAAATGCACAACAATATCTTGTCCTTAAATCTTAGCTATTCCAGCCAGGTACAATATTTAGGACTTTACCAGATAAAGTAATCTAATAAAGTAGCATGCCCAAGGTGAGAATCGAATAAAATAAGCATGCAGTGAGGTATATAATGACCTTATAGAAATAATGCCTTAACTCATTTTATGGTTAACATTTCATGCCTCATAGCATATCTAGAAGATATTTTTTGACTTGCAAACATCTTATAACTCTTCAATCACATAGAAACTTCCTCTGCCTATAGCTATAGTGATATAAGTAATAAATCAAAACTAACTGCCTCAAAATCCCACATAACTGATGCATCTCAGCTATGGAAGTAACAGTAATTTCTAGGTGAAGGTGTATGCACTCTTCTGGGTTTCCAAAGTCTTGTGAAATATCTGGCCCAAGCCAGAAGCGTGGGCTTTGTTTCAGGTAAGGCATTTCCCACACTTTGCCTTGTTCTGTCCCGTACCCCTTCACCAGCAGTACCGTCAGACTCAGTGCCCTCAAAATGTGACACAAAGCATAGTGCCAAACCATCCAGTCCACCTTGCGCCTGTGTGCTTCAGTGTGATATTGTTATGTTACAGAATTACATACTTATGATTTTGTAATACAAGACTTTGTAATAATAAAGGGGCATTATTTGTGCCGGACCCTGTATATATTTCCTTTTTTGCCGTTTTGCAAAAATGGGTGTAATAGACATTCCACAAATACACAAGCAGATGCAACATAACTTACTTTTCTAATAGTTGTGTGATATTCCACAGTGTGGACACACCAGCCTCCTTCTGATGATAATCAGGCTGTCTCTAAATTATTGTTACTACAGCCAATGCACAGCACAGCATTTTGAGGCTAATGCTTTCAATGTTAGGGACGTATATAAGTATGTAACTAAAAATGTCTCAGCCTCATAAAAGGGTAAGATTCTGTCTCAGGAAAGATTTATGACGAAGGCTATTTTAAAAATGATTTTTCCTGAAGACTGCTCTCTGACACTTATTTCTATTTCCATTTTGTTGATAACCAAGTTTGTTTAAATTTTATTAAAAATCCTTCTGAAATAATTTTTTTAAATGCTCAATCCAAAAACACAGAAATCACTATAGATTTCTCTCTTTACTTCAGACCCTGCATCGAGTCCAGCAGCACAGCCTTTTACCTCTGCCTTCCAGTGATATGGTCTGTCACCACTCGCCACCTCCACTGCCACCACTCAGCCATTGCCTCCTCTCCCCTGGTTATCGTATCACCTCGGGAATCTGCCTGCTAAGGAGTCTCTCCTGACCCCTTACTTTCAATGCAGCAGCCAGAGCGATCCTGTTAAAATGTTTATCAGATGATATTCCCTCAAGGCCTTGCATTAACTTCCCACATCTCTAAGAGCAAAAGCAAAGATTCTTACAGTAATCTACATAAGCCTTCCTTAGCTGCCTCCTGCCCCTAATTCTCAAACCACATCCCCTTCTGTCCTGCCCCTACATCATTCTGCTTCAGCCACCACAGTGGCCTCTTTGCCATTCCTGAGACAAGCTAGGAGCTCTCCTGCATCAGGGCTTTGCACCTGCTATCTTCTCTACCTATCATTCTCCACCCCCACCCCACATGTGGCTTCTTTCTCACCCTCTTCATCTTAGAATTTTAGCAAATGTCACATTTTTAGGGAGGCCTTCCCTGGATTTCCAGTCTAAAACCGCAGTTCCCACATGCATGTGTGCAACACACTCCCTCCCTCTCCCCCCTTACTGGTCCCAGTCCATCTTCATCTGTGGCACATATCACCACTTGGACCACTATATATTACATTTCACTTATCTTTATTGGATTTCTTTCCTATTTGAATATAAGCTTTGGAAGACAGGAATTTTTGTGTGCTCTGTCCCATTGTTGAATCCCCCAGCTTCTAGAACAATGCCAGGCACATAATAGGTGCTCCATAAATATTTGGGAATGGATAAAATACAATAAAAATTAAAAATTAAGTAAATAATTGCATATTTGGTGAACTGGGAAAAAAACATTGCTATGTATGCAGCTTTTGTGAGCGGGTAGCACCCTCCTGTCAGGTTCCTTTAGGACCTGATATTTCTACTCCTTGAGCCTCTGGCAGTCCCAGCAGGTACCTGTTCTGAGCAAGTCCTTGCCACAGCTGCCCTGTCTGCCTGCTCTGCTCCAGCTCCTTCCTCACCACCAGCAGCTGGTGCCTGTGCCACCGCTGCCCACCTCGAGGCCCCTCCTGAGCTGATGTCCCCACCATTTGTGATCACCAAGCACCAGAGGCCTGGGCGGCTGCTACCAGTCCCATCTTCACATAAATCCGTGTCCTCCCCTTGACGTTTCTGGACTGAGCATGACCACAAGCCTTTTCCTTAACTCCTTGGGGCAACTGCTTCACTAACTAGTGTAATCCCGAGTGAATGATTTACCCTCTCCACTCCTCAGTATTCTCATCTGTAAAATGCAAATAGTACCTATCTCATTGCATGATTAGAAGACAAGAGCTAATATATCATGATGATGATCATCATCATTGGCCCATTTGTGGTGATCATTATTACTATTGTTCTTTAGAACAGCTCTTCTCGGAACCCACAGGCCCTGGGCCATAGTCCCAGGCTCCTCTTAGGGCCAACTTCCTGGTGAACCCCAGGCTTCTCTGTGATAGGACACACGGCAGCCCCACCATGCAGGAGCACCCTGAGTCACATCTGGGTATCTGTGAGTCCAAGCCCCCAAGAGCCAGGAGGCCTATGTAAGGCATGAACGACCCCTCCTTTGGATCCAAGTTCCACCTTCCTTCCAGGGCCCTGACTCCTCTCCAGATGAGCACCAGGGTAAATACCCACACCTTTTAAGGGCAGCCCTATGCCCAACCACAACAGACTTCTTATCTATTTAATCACCAACTGTCATCATACTCACCAACACCAATAGCAGCAACTCGTTTTCTTTAGCTTCCTTTCCTTTTAAAAAAAAAAAGTCATCAGCTCTGTGACTCTGAGCAAGTTGCCTAAATACTCTGTGCCTTATTTGTCAGCTATAAAAGTAGAAATAAATTGTATCTGCCTCATAAAGTTGTTGTGTGGACTAAAATGAGTTAATACATACCAAGGTGTTAGAGCAGTGCCTGGCACATGGTAAAAACTTTAAAAGATGAATGACTACTACCCTCCCATAGCAATAGTATAGACACAGTCTTCTCTTCTGGCATTCAGCTCACTGTGTGCACCCCCTGGTTTACCTGGCCTTTGCCTCTCCAAGAATGGAAATACAGAGAACAAGGATTAATTTTTCTTCCCATTTCTGTTTTCTGTGCACAGTAGGGGGTCTAGCACGAAGTAGACTCTTGGTGCATTTTTATGGAGTAAATAAATGAATGAATAAATGCATTCATGAATGGATGATTTCCTTATTCAGGGTCACAGCAAAAACCCAGGTTATTGAAGAAAGATAACTCCTGCAAGCCAGAAACAGTAAAGAACACAGCAGAGAAAGAAGCATCTCAAAGAACCAGGCTGTTCCACGTGAATGTGGCAGAGATTCACCTGATGATGGATTGGGGCCCCGGGAAGCATCCATCACTTCTAATCCTGGGCTCCACTGGAGGAAATGAACCCCACATGCATTAATTAGTGAGAGGCATGATAGTGATTCGTGTTCCTTTCGCAATTTCCTCTTCTGCACAGCCGCTTATGCAGATAGAACAAGATGTCATGGTTACATCAGGAACAAAGTGAGACACGGAAATTGATGACAATAAAGATTTATTCTGGATTTGGCCTTAAGGAAAAGACTCCACAAAAAAGGGAACTGTTATTTTAATTTTACGATTTAATAATATTGCAAAAGCCATCCTGAAGTTGTCATGGAAAAGCAAAAGAGAAATTGTAATTTTAAAACCAGTGGAAAGAAAAGAGAGAGAGAATCTAAGTAAAATTCCTATAGTTTAAATTAATATCTGAGCAGAGATGAAGGTCTTAGAGGCTACATGGAACCCAAATCCTTTAGGAAGAAATTTTTTCACTGCTATGAGAAAGTATTGAGTTCAGCAATGGGTGCTTTGCGGTACTAGACAGGTCACTAGTGATGCTCACTCAGAAATTGAACACGACAACGCCATACAATACTAACAAGCAGATTTACATAAAGGTTTTTACTTATTCTCTCAACTCATCCACAATATGGGTGCTAAATTTATTCTCATTTTACATATAAAACTGAGAAACACAAAGTGGCTTTCTCAGGATCAGGCCATCAGTAGATGGCGGGCGTAGCCTGGCACCCAGGCATTCTCCCCAAGGACACCTGCTCTTTTCTTGTCACATGCCCTGCGTCTCAGGCCCTCCTCTTTAAGCCATGTTGAAAGTGACAGAAACTGTACGTGAAATGCACTTCAATCTTCAATCAGTAAACACAGAAGAAGGAAAAGAAGGGATGAAAGGTATGTTAGAGAATATGACAAGAACATCTGCTGGCACCAGCAACCATGCTAAACTCCTTAGTGAACATTTTTTTCAGAAAGGACAACTTTGGAGACAGAAACGCTTCTCACCTTGGCTGCCGTGAACTGAAGCAATACCAAACCCCCGCGATGTCCTGAAAGCATGGGTGATGATAAGTACATCGATCTAACCTGGGGAAGGTGGCCCAAATAGTCATCCTGGACTGGAGAAAGCCACAGTTTCAGGAAGCTAAACACTGATTTCTATACATTAACATAGATAGTTGGAATTTAAAGACTACAGTAGAATAGGAATATTTATTATTACTTATCATATTGATAAAACTTAATATTCCGTAAAATACATCCCAATAATGCTTATGCTGTCCTTCAGATTTTCCCCCAGATTGGCTCATGTCAATGACAAAAGCATCGACATGAGAAAGTCCTACTGATGCCCTGACTGGCCCGTCTACAGGGCAGGCTCAGGGAGGGCATCATGTCCAATGAGCCCCTGGAAAACATTCTAAGTTGCCTTGGAAGCCAGCAAGCTTCCAGAAAAAAAAAAAAAAAAGGTATTTACACTACATTAAAACACAGAGTCAGAATTATTTTCTAAACTTGGTGAAGAGAGAGTGAAAAAGACAGACAAAATCTTTAAAAGTCTAACACAGAAGGCCTCACCAGATGTGGTCAGAATTGGGTTATCACATTTGCTCCCCCTAAAGTTCCAGTCCCATTGTCCTTGGCATATAAGTGGGCCAGATGGAGGCAAATTGCTCACACCTTTGTTTACCTGCTGAGCCAGGCTGCCCAGGATATTCTTTGTTCTTTGTGTAGAGAATCCTATGTCCCTGGAAGGGCTGCTGTGACGGGTCGGATGAGGTGGGAACAGCACAAGAACAAGAAGGTAAACCCCCAGGGCACCATTTCCAGCTCTCCAACTCCTTCTTGCAAGAGGAGGCCTATGCCCTTGCCTAGCATTTCAGTCACTTTCTCTTCCTTTGCACTTTACATAGATGGAGCCTTTTAATCTTGCCTCTATGTAGTAGGTACTATTATCATACCCATTTTAAAGGTAAATAAGTAGAGACTCAGAGAGCTTGATCAACTTGACTCAAGTTGTAAAGCTAGCGGAGCTAAGATTTGAACCCAGAAGGCTGAGCCCAGAGACCACTGTGTGCCCACGTCTTAGCTGCACCGCCCTGCAGATGTTCTTGCACCGAGCATACGGGACCATGGAGCCGGGCTCCGCACCTTCAGCACGTTTGGGACTTTTCTGTTTCTGTTCAGCTAAGGCAATACTCCTTGAAAGTTCTTACTTGTAAAAACAAACTATTTTTAAAATCGACCCTGGGTTTCTATTCCTAGAATCCATCCCAGTAATAAAATCATTAAAAAGCCAATTACTGATTTATCATTTCTTAAGAAAAGTGCCTTCTTCCTCACTCAGAATCCCCCAGGATCCTGGCTGGATGAACAACAAATGGGTCATGAATATGATAACTCCTGGCTAGCTACAGGAAGGGGTACCTAAAACCTGCAATTAGCTGGGGTGACATGATTCCCCCCAACTGCTAAACGTTTTAGGGAAATGAATCATCCTAGCAGGCACCCACATATTTTCACAGTATGTATACATTTAGTTCAGAAAGAATGCATTTGCAGAAATAATAGAACTGTGTTCCCCAGCCAAGGGAAGAAGAAATATAACTCTAGGTTATAAGGGGGTGGGGGAGGCTCCCTTTCTCTTTCTTCATAACATCATAATTCAGCCTCTCGGCCATGCACTGCCATGCTTGATCTTTTCCCTTTTAATTTATTATTCGTGCTCCTGCCACTGGGACCCGAGGGAGGTGAGCATGTCACTTCAGCACCATGATGTCTCTCCCTCACCTGGTCTCTTTCCCGCCTACCCCAGTTGTATCCTGCATGAACTGTAATGGAGAAGGGATCTTATCTCAAGAGTTTGCAAAGCCCCAGGGCAAAGAGGTGATAATGTAGAAACAATTCCCTCAGCCTCAGACTATCAAAGCTTAGGTCTGCCTGCTCTGCTCCTTCACCATATTAGTGTGGGTGCATTCACCATTCACTCAACCAATATTTATTGAGCACCTAATAAATGCAAGGTACTGGGGAGGACATGGGGCTACAGTGCATGACAGATACTGCGGATCGTTTACCAGCAGCCATTCCTCTCAACTTCCTTGCTTAGAGAACACTAATTTTAAGCATCGACCCCTCAAGGAAGGTAGCCCTGTCTCCACTCCAGCTGATTAGTCTGTCAGGAGTCGGTAAGCTATGGCTCATAAGCCAAATCCAGCCCGTCGGCTGTTTCTGTAAATAAGAATGTGTATGACCACATCGCTCATTCACACATTGTCTACGAACATTACCGTATTACAATAGCAGAACTGAGTAATTGCAAGAGAAGCCGCATGGCTTGCACAACTATGTTATCTGTCACCTGACCCTGCTGTCAGAAAAAAGCTTGCTGACTTCTGGTCTAAGCCCATCATTGTAATACCTTTCCCCTTGCCAGGGTTAGTTTTAGTTCACAGGTGGACAGGTGACCCCCAATGCTGATAATTGGCATTTGAGGAGAAGTCTGCTGAGAGTTATTAGGGGGGAAAAAAGAGATTCCTTTTCTTCTATTAAAGATGATCTCTAGAATAATGGTAGCTATCTTGCATTCACGAGGGAGGCCCGTCAGAGGACCACATTGACATCCTGGTGATGGTGGAGCAGAAAGAAGGAAATAACCTGAATCCTTGATGATGTCTTTGAGCTGTTGAATGGGCCAGCCCTGGAATTAGATACCTCTGCATTTCCTGCCAACGGAAGATACCGTGTCCTCACTGTTCAAGCAGACAGATTAGGACTGTCACCTCTCCTCCTGATGAGCTGGCCCCTCCCCTTTAGGTTTAAGAAATAACCATCTTGCACCCTGGTAATATTCTTTGCTCCAATAATGTACTTTGTCTGATATTAGAATAGCCACTTCAGCTTTTGTCTGGCTAGTGTTAGCACAGAAACTGTTTTTCCGCCCTTTCCTTTTAACCTATTGTGTATTTCTCATAGGCAGGATATGGTTGGATCTTGCTTTTTCATACAATCTGGAAGTATCTGCCTTTTCATTAGGATATTTAGACCATTTACACTTAATGTGATTGTTAATAAAGCTAAGTTTAAATCTGTCATCTTCCTATTTGTTTTGTATTTGGCCAGTCTGTGCTTTGTGTCCTTTTCCTCTTTTTCTGTTTTTTTCAGAATTATTTTATGGCTCTATAATAGCTCCTTTCTTGGAAAGCTTTTAGTGGTGGCTTCAGGATCTGTAGAATACAAAGTGACTTTATATCGTACCATATACCGTACTGTGAACCTTGCAGCAGTGTGCTCCCTCTCCCCTCTCAGCATTTGTGCTGAGTTTGTGACACCCTTCATTTTACGTGTTGCCGGCTCCACGCTGCATTGGTGCTATTTTTGTTTAAACAGTGAGCTATTATTCTAGAAGATTCGGTAATAAGAAAGAATCTTAAATATAGTCAGTTAGCATTTTAAAAGGCTTAAGTAATAAGAAAAATCTCAAATATGTACTATTTCTGGTGTCCTTTATCCCTTTGTATAGGTCCATATTTCCAAGTGACATAATTTCCTTGTACCTGAAAACTTGCATCAATATTTGTTAAAGTACAGATCTGCTGGATGCATTCTATCAGCCTTTGTATATTTTTTAAAATTTTTTATGATTTTCTTCATTTTTGAAAGATATTTTCACTGGACGTAGACTCTGGTTGACAGCTTTCTCCCTGGAACTTTGAAAGTCGCTCCATTGTCTTCCTGATTGTGTCATTTCCCGGGAGAAAAACCGCCGTAACCTTGCATTTGTCCCTCTGTACATAACATGTCGTCTTCTCTTGGCTGTTATCCGGATTTTCTCTGTATCATTGATTTTCAGCAATTTGAATATGTTGTGTTTTTATTCATGTTTATTGTGCTTGAGTTTCACTGAGCTGCTTGGATCTCTGAGTTTATAGTTACCAAATTTGGAAAATTTCAGCCATTATTTTTTCCAATGTTTTTCATGTCCACACTTCTTTCTTTTCTCCTCTGGGGAGTCCAGGTATGTTTATATTACGCAGCTTGAAGTTGTCATCGTCCCGCAGTTCACTGATGTTGTGTTCATTTTTGTTTTCATCTTTTTCCCCTTTTTTGCTCTATTTTGCATAGTTCCTATTTCTCCATCTTCCAACTTAAGTACTCTTTTCTTCTGTAATGTCTAATCTGAAGAATTAATCCCAAGGAAAGCATTTCTTATCCTACATTATTGTTTTCATTTCTCAAAGTTCAGTTTGGGTCTTTTTTTAATATCTTCCGTGTTTCTACCTAATGTTTTGAACAATAACTATTTTAAAGTCCTTGTCTGTTAATTCTAAATTTTATTTCAGTTTTGGATCAGTTTTGGTTGACTAGCTTATCTCATTATAGGCTGTAATTTTCTGCTTCTTTGTATGGCTCATAATTTTTATTGGACTCCAGCCATTATAAATTTTGCCTCATTAGGTGCTGGGTATTTCTGTACTCTTATAAATGTGCTTGACCTTTGTTCTGGAAAGCAGTTAGGCTTCATGGATGTAGTCTGATTGTATAAGGATTTCCTTTTAAGATTTATTATTCAGACCCAGAGTGGGAGAACTATAGAGCAAATTATTTCCTATAAAACAAGACCCTTCTGTGTACTTTACCCAGTATGCCTTGACTTATGAGGTTGTCAATTCTGGCGGGTAGAAACAGGCACTATCCCCATCTTCTTCCTGAAGGACCTGCAGCGCAGAATTCTTTTCCTAAAATACTTGAAAATGTCACCAGTGCTGCCCTACCTCTCGTGGAGACAAAGCTCCTTCCTGTTCCAGGCTGTATCTCAAAAGTGAGAGGCAGAGCCCTTGCCTCCCACTTCCAGCGGGCAGTTTACTTCTAACAAGGCTGAGTGCAGTGCTGAAAGGTGCTCCTCCCACCTTTGCTTGGGACTCAATTTGCATGACCTGTAAAGTCATAAGACAAGGTTCTCAAATTTTCACGAAAATGAGATTTACCTGGGGAGTTGCATTATTTATCGAGTGCTGTGAAGCAAGTCACCTCAACACTCAGTGGCTCAGGGAGTGAGAACTCAGAGGAGGCTCAGCTGGTGGTTCGGGCTCAGAGTGTTTCAGGGGTTGTAGTCAGCTGTCTGCTGGGGCTGCAGCCATTGGAAAGCTAGACAGGGGATACAGGATCTGCTTCTGATGTGGCTCACTCATGTGGCTGGCAAGTCAGCCACGTGGCTGTTGTTAGGAAGCCTCTGCTTCTTCCCGCAGGGCTGCTGGCATCCTCAGGGCATGGAGGCTAGCTTCCCCTGACTTGACCCAGCAGAAGCCACAATGCCTTTCATAACGTGCCCTTAGAAGTCACACTGTCAGTTCTCCTGAGTTCTTTTGGTCCTATGGGTCAGCCTGACTCCACGTGGGAGACCACACAAAGGCATGAGTACCAGGTAAGGCACATGGGGACAGGTAATCTTGGAGGCTGTCCACCAGAGCCCACACTCCAGTCCCCAATCCTGAGCCAGGGGATGTAATGAGATGGGACTTGGGGGTTGCAGGGAAGAGGATGAGTGTTTCTACCCATGGAGGGATATGAGTTGTCATGGCCTGACATGGAGCATTCTCCAACTGTGGCCACACCTATACATTGATCCCCTCCCACGTCCCTCTTACAACACGGCTAGCTCTCCTCCCACTAAGAGATGGGATCTAGGTTTCCTTCCCTTGAATTAGAATGGGGACAGGATGACTGTCCCAACCAATGGAGTAGGGCATATGGCCAATGATATGCTAATATTATATAAATTCCTGAGGCTAGGACACAGTAAGGATACTGCTTCTGCCCTAGCTGGTGCTCTTTCTCCCTAGGAAAAACTGCTCTGGAGACATAAGCACTCTCTCTTGTGAGGAAGCCAAGGCCACGTAGAGAAGGCTCGTGTAGGTGTTGTTGCTGACAGCTCCAGGGAGGCCCACAACCGACAGCCAGTGTTAACTGCCAGGTGTGTGACTGGACAGCCTTCAGGGGCTGTCTGCCCCACCCTGAGCCTGCCAGCTGACGCCCCGACGTTGGGAGGAGAAGACTAGCCATCTGCACCTGCCCTGCGTGAGCAACTGACCCACAAGAACCGTAAGAGGTAGTACTGATGATGACGTTTTTAAAGTCATGAAGTTTTGAGGTAATAAATAACTAAAGTAGTAAGTTTAAATATACTTGTTACAGCTACAAATCTCCAGCCCCCACTCCAGACCACCGAATGAGATTGCCAGGCAGGAAGAAGCCTGGGAAATTGCTAATTTATCAAGCTCCCCAGCTCACTCTTATTATCAGTGATATTGATGGAGTGTCTTCCTACTTCATGTGTCTTAACAGGATCATTCACAGTACTTGTTTTTACCTTCGTCCATGCATTTTATCTACTTAGTGAAAAGTGGAAATGGAGTATAAATATGGTTCCAGATGAGATGCTTTTGTATTTTTAACTCTTAACCTTTATAGTAAATCATCAGAAGGTAGGGCTTGAGGAAGAAATGTGGGGAAAACGATACAAAAGCTTTATATATTTTCAGACAGACTGTGAAATCTTCTTTCCAGATCTTTAAATACAAGATATCTATGCACCTATGAGGACATAAGAGAGAACAGAAGGCAAAAAAACATTGTGGCAACACTAAATGCACTGATGTGGTGGAATGGAACCTTCGAGTTATACTATTTTTAAAAATCAAGGTACATAACAACTTCTGTATTTTCAAGTGGTAAATACATAAAACTAGAAAGATACACACAACACTGATGATAGTGGTTGCCTTTAAAAAGGAGAACCGGGTGGGTAGGGGAGGAGTACAGCACTTAGTTTTCATTGAACATCGCTGTGCCCTTTGAATTTTGCTCTGGGATCGTGTAACACTTTACAGAAAAAAAGATAAATAACATGATTTTAGGGTACCTTTTCTCTTTAAAGACCTTTTGGGAGTCATTCCAAAACATGAATGTTTGATCCCATATCATTATTGGTTAGAGTTAATTACCTTTTCTGTTTTTTGATTCAGTTTATTGGGGTGTCATTGGTTAATAGGACCGTGTAGGTTTCAAGTGCACATTTCTACCATACAAGATTTGTACGTTGCACTGTGTCTGCCACCCAAGGTCAGATCATCTCCATCAGAACACATCAGGGCCTCTCCACCCCCACCACCACCCCACCCGCCCGGTAACCATCCCTCTGGTGACTGCCACACTGTTGCCTGTGCCCATGAGTTTCAGTTTTATTTCTCACACATTAGTGAAATTTGAGGTTTAGCAGCAAAATGAAATTTGATATCCTTCAGGATCAGCGATCCTGATGGAGTAAACTCCCGCCAGCACAGAATTAGTAACCCCATCCCCACTTCTTACTGGCTCTCTCACTCCCCCCTGCCCATCCTCCACATCTGATGCAGCTCAGCCCTGTCTGCTGGACAAGAGGGATGTTCACCTTGGGCCTCCTGTTCAGAGAACCCTGCTCTGGGCCTGCTCTGGCCTTGCCCATCCCACTCCCTGAAGGGCTGGAGCCCAAGGGCCATGGGTTAAGGAAGATCCAACACTTGCTTTTGTGCAAGCATATACTAGGAAGTATCTTATTAAAAATAAATAAATAAGTAGGACAGCAACCTTGTCCTCTGAGGACACAACAGAAGCAACAGTGACTTTTATGTTGTCCTCCCACATCCTCTATTCATTAACACATTATTGGGCATAAACCTAGAAAAAGTCAGTATTTATATTCATAAGATTTTAATGTCTTTTTCAAAGTGATATGAACATATTACTTACACACAAATTTAAAAATAGTTTTAAAAAAGCAAGTTTATCAGTGGGAGTTACTTTGAATGCCACTTGTGTTCAAAGATCATTCATATTAAAGGCCAAACATTCTGACATCAATAATAATGGTCAGATAGAAGTCTAACAGAAAGAAAATTAAAAGCAAGGGGTCAAAAGAGAAGGGTAGCTTATAATTTGTGGGTATACTGCCTTTTAAGCTTTGTAGGGGCACTTGATGTTTAAAAGATGTGTTACACCTGGAAATTAAAGAAAGAGTAAAATGGAAGTTATATAAGAAAACAACACAGGGTTAACATTTTGAAGGCATTTAATTTGTATGCCAGCACAGAACGCTATTTTATTTGGAAAAATATCTGCAAGTACACACAAGCTAATGTGGAAGTTCTCGCTATTTTTCGTAGCTGTGGTGCTTATAAATCATTAGAGACCTCATTTCGAGTTCAGAGCAGGGAAGAGTCATGAGTGGACTGCAGATGAGAGGGGTGTGAGGTGAGTCTGACCACACAAAGACCTGAAGGCTAACATTTGGGAGTGGAGCGCAAAGCTGGGGCGGGTTGAGCCAGGGCGTATTGGAGGCAATAAACAAATGACTAGTGTGGGGACCAAGCTCGCCCGTCCCCTGTGAAAAGATAAACTGCCAAGATCCGGCACCATCATACTGACCCTGGTACCCTTTGCACAGCCGTCTCTGGGAAGTCCCAGGTGTAAAACAATTTGTTTCTAGACTGTATAAATGATAACAGAATGTGGGTCATTGGAATCGCTGAGATGATGATGCCATGGGGGCTCTCAGACCCCTCCAGACATGCTAACTCACCTCGGAATATGTCACCAGAAACAGGGCCCCTCTCAGCAGCAGTGACACAATATGTCACCCTGTCACATTGGTTGGCAGGGTTTGCTGACCGTCTCCCTCAACTGAGTTCCATCTTATGAAAGAAAACAACTATTCAGCACCTAAGAAAACTGGCGATTAACCTGTTAGAGAAATTACTTTCTTCTCAGTGTTTAAAAGACCTGTTTCTCCACATCAGCTTGGTGAACAAAGGAAACAGGTAAGAAATCGGGACCATTCTGAGCTCCTGCCTTTCCTCCTCCCAGCTCTCACCGCACGGTACCCAGAGGGGGCTGAGGGCTGCTTCTCAGCATGCGGTGTTCCCTTCACATCAGTCCAGCCATGCCACACACACCATTCCTCTCGACTTGCACACCCTTGTACAAGCTCACCGAGGCTTTCCGGTGAGTAGCAGACATGACTGAAAGTTTAGGTAAAAGGAAGGGATTATAAGACAGCAAGGAAAACAATGAAAGCTTCAATATGAGACATCACAGGTCCCAAGGTTCCCTGGGCCCTATTTACCCAGGCAGCCATTAGCCTCCTGCGATTCGGGTCCAATCCCTGTTCCTGTCCTTTCTCCCCAGTCCCGTTTCACCTTTCCTCTCTCCTGTCATCCAAAAATGTACGTTCACTGATGTGAAATAGTTCAGTTCTTTGTTGTCTCTGTAAAACTCACACCCTCGGGGGCCTCATCTTCCACCCCAAAGCTCTTAGCAAAGCATTTAATGCATCATATAATTATTCTGTGAAAGAAACAAGTGTCCTTTAGTAAAATGATCATATTTTTTTTCCTCCTCAACATGAAGCACACTACAAAATGCTGGACAAATAGAAGGTACCATTATTGGCCGCTGCTGTTATTCTTCACACCCCTGGGGCCAACAGGAATGTTCTGTTTGTTCAGGGATCCTGCAGGGCTCCCCTGTGCTGCACACCTGCCGCCCCAGCCAGGCCTGGCACCACTCCCATACCCTAGCGGTCCAAGTCTCTGGGGCCACTGCCCAGAAGTGGTCTCTTAGAATGTCAGGACCCTGGGCCTGGGCTCCCACCAGAAGTAAAGGCTTCTTCCTCTTCACCATTTCTGAAGCCCACTGTCCCCACTGGTCATACGCTGTCATGGGGTTTCCACCTCTTGCCTCCTCTGGGCCACTGAAGCTGAGCTATTTTCTGAATCTCTCTCTCCCCTAAACATCCAAATACTTTTGTCCCTATTGTTACCCAGATCCTGAGAGCCTCACCTTTGGGGCTCATGATAATTCGGTGTTGGGGGCCAGTTAACTTCAGGGGTCAGAACACTGCAAAGTACACACAGATCCTCTTTTCCTGGAGGTGAGGGGAAGTGGCGCTGAGTTCACCTTTTCCTCGCATATTCTTTCTTCCTTCTTAATTCAGACAGACTGGATGCAGGGGGTTTCCATTAGGCCCGGGGAAGTTTTTCCTGCTGTGTTCCGGGAGACCAGCTTGCTGCACAGGGCTGAGAGCTCCAGAGGACTCTTCAACCTGCAGTTCAGACACCTTAACTCACCACAAGTCACTATACCAATGACGAACTTGACATTTTAAGGAGTGCTTCCCATGAGCTAGACACAATGTTAAGCACCCCACATACATTATCTCATTGAATTATCCTTAAAACGCAATGATATAGGTATTTCTATTATGTCCATTTTACAGGTGAAGAAACTGATGTTCACAGAAGTTAAGCAGCTCTCCCAAGATCATAGAACTAAGATTTCAAAGTCATGCCTGAATGCTCTTAGCCACTAGGCGTACTGCCACTGAAGTCATTTCATTAACAATGAAGTAAGTCCCAGTGTGTTGTCTGAGCCTCCTACACAGAGCTGGGTCGTGCACTCATAAGCCAGTCTGAGGTGTTCCCTCTCGTGAAGAGGCCAGCCGAGGAAACATGGTGGCCCAGGCCAAAGACACTTGTGGAGAACAGCTAGGCCAAGCTAGAAGCTCCCCAGAACAACAGCTCACACAGAAAGTTCTATTTAAGGCCCTGGGAGATGCTCTGCAACTCAGGACAGACACAGACTGCCCAGTGTGGACCCTGAAGAGTCAAAGTCAGCCCTCGGAGTCACGGCTTATTAGCTACAGTCATCATTCCCACACCCCCCTCTGAGAAGCCCTCAAGCTCTCAAAATAGCCAGTTTTGGCTTCTGACCAGCTCACAGAATTAAGTGAGGCCCCAGAGTCTTCCACGGTATTACTGGATGGCTCGGGGAAGTCTCCAAGTTCACCACGCCCCTTTCTAGACCTCCAGTCAGTGTACCCAAGGCAGCTGACACCTCTGACCTAACACTGGCACATATTGGCCCACCTCAGGGGGCCTCCCACAGGATCACTTTAAAATTCGTAGGTATGTTACAGCTACGTGGAGCACCCCCAGAATTAGCCCAGAAGCTGTGCCCCACAAACCCTGAGCTCCAACTCAAGCTTGAGCTCCCAGGAACTCCCATTTCATTCAGTCCCACTACTGGAGTTCTCCCTCAGGGTTCCTGTCCTCTCTATTGCAGGTTCCGGCTTGCACGCCTGGTCCTAAAGGAGCAGTTCCGGGACCTGCTCCAATACCCAGACCTTTGGTGTCCACCCTGGAAGTACAATCCTGACTTCTAGTCTGTGCTGCTCCTTGGGTGCCCCAAACACTAGTACATCCTTCTCTCTCATTCATTGTCCATTGGGCACGGACAAGCCATCTTAGTACAAAATACAAGCCAAGAAGCATAGGTGGCAGTCCCAAGTGTGTCACTAACTTGGCAACTCAGTGAACTTTGCCATGCTCCAGCCTCATCTCTGGACGAACAACCTGAGTGAGTGCTGAGTTTCCTCCAGCTCTGACTTTACAGACTTTCCACTCCAATGTCTCACTGCCATTTAAAGTTTGTAACAGCTCGTTGCTTCACTATCCCTCTTCCTATCTTCCTCCTAATGGCTGGCATTTCAGGTTTGTTCCCTAATGACTTAACCTTGGAGGAGTGTGTGTGTGTGTGTGTGTGTGTGTGTGTGTGTGTGTTGCCTGCATAACAGCCTAATAATGCCAAGTTCTGCTGAATGATAGCACTTAAACCTATTTCTCCACCTCCCTTTGTTCCAGCCTCTACCCGTGTCATTTTTACTTACACATAAACTTCCAGGTTACTGCCAGGCTTGTGTCATTTTAAGTTTTTAGAGTGAAAATAATGATCTTAAGCAACCCTTGAAATAATGGCTGCTATTCCTTTCAGATGCCTAAACTTAGAAAAGGCCGTAGAAAGTTATTTGCTACTTATTAACATCTAATAGCTTGTGTGATTCCCACAGGCCGAGAAAAAATAGCAATTGCAATTTGACAGTGACATAAACACCTGTCTGGCTAATGAATTCCTTGCCAAGTGCATGTTCCAAAGAGAAAGCAATGTCACCTTTCTCATAAGTGACTTTCTCTAGAATGCTGGAGGTGCGCCGAGGGAAAGGGAGATCTGTGAATGGCATGAATGAAAACTTACTGAAGGCATGTCTCTGGGAACATGAACATGGGAATTATGTCCACCATACTGTGTGTCCCATCTGTATCTTGACGCCCAACCAAAGTGCTCTCTTTTCTCATTCTAGAGGCAAATTACTCACACAATACAAAGGTATGTCTTTAAGACTAAAATTACCAGGCTTCCAGAGGTGCCCACTAGAAGCACTAAGAAAACAGACTTCTGAAAACCTAATAGCTCACATATGTAACTGTCCTGTAGGTTGAGACTCTTCCACCATCTATCCCACATGGAAAAGGGAAGCAGATCTATTGTGAGTTCCAAGCAGAGCCTTGACCCTCCCACGTGACTGCACTCTGGATGCCTCTCTTCATCAGGGAGAAACAGCCTCCCTGTGTAGGTTGACCTCTGAAGGGAAAACTCTGATCTATAACAGTAGAGTCAGAAATATGTATCCCTCCTGAAAATGGCATCTGCATAGGTGAGGCAGAGATGGTACCACTCGAACATCAAATTCTGCCCTCTAGAAGCTTATATTAGAGCAAGTTTTCAGAAATTTGAGATATCGGACCGAATTCTCTAGGTTAGCTGCAGTTTGAAGAGTTGTTATTTTCACAAACATTTCTTAATCTAGATGGAACAGCTGTTGAAATTTTGCTGCACATTTAAACAAACATTATGGATGGTTATCCCTAGAGAAAATTTAAAATTCTTTTCACTTCGCAAAAATGTTATGACCTAACTCTACATGTTACTCGCTCAGTAAGAAGTATGTGCCTTCAGACTGTGAGCGTTGTTAAAGGGAACAGAGCTCCTGAAAGATTTCTCTAATCTCCCAGGCTAATTACAAAGAAGAGAAAATTACTAAACATTGTGCCTTAAATACAATAAAAAGAACAATTTAGAAATCCAACCGGAAGTTGCTCTCTCAGCAGGATAATTCTATACTAGTTTAGGTCCAGGAAGTGCACCTCAGTGCTCATCACAACCATCACAACCACTGTTATTTATTATTTAGAAGCTGTGTTAGGCTCCTTCGGGGGGTTTCACGGAACACACACACTATCCAGGCACCTGTGCAGGCCTCACTCAGGTAGTACTGGCCAAGAGTCCTGGGACTTAAGAAAAGTGTCTATTGAATTCAGTCGAGCCAGGCAGGGTGCTGCTCAGAACCCAGAAACCTTTTCAAACAAGACTCCTTCTCCCCGTCAGAGATGTAAGAGTAAAGTTCTCGTGGCTGCAGAGTCCGTTACCTCCAAGTCCTGCTTTATGTATATAATGCCCATCAACAACCCAACCCAGCCAGGAGCCCCCGCAAATCCCTTCCTGAGCCCGCCCAGCCCTCCCCCAGTTATGACAAAACGTGTGTGCACACACACATTCCGCCTCCTTGAAGCAGCACAGTTGTCAAAACTATTTCCCACCAAGTGGGGAACCCAGCTCTACTCATTAGAGCCTGGGGTGAATGAGGCCAAAGCCAAAAGTCCTATTTGAACCCACTAGTTTTACTATACGTCATGTAAATTGACAGCAATCAACTCTAGCAAAGTCCTGAAAATGATCACAGGTAAGGTGAGTAGAAAAGGTAAAATGCGCTCAGAGCCTTTCTGCATCCCATCTTCCCCTAAGGCAGTGTTAAAAAGTGTAAAGGACATTCATTCCAAAGAGGAAGCTTCCTCTGCTAATTCTTTCCCTGAATTCCAGCAAATAATATTTCAGGGAGATACATTATCCCCAAAGCTCAGCCTCTGTCTTCTCCAAGTCCCTGTAGGGGCATATCTTGAAGTCATCATCCTTCAGATTCAGGCAGCCCTAATCACTGAGCCAATCACCGAGCCAATCACCAAAGAGCCAAGACCAGCCAATAGGGGCTTGAACTTCACTGGTAGCCCCATCAAGCCAGCTGGGCTTTTGTTCAGCCTGACAAGTGGACCCCCACCCCAGGCACGGGAGGACCAAGGACAGGCTTTGATTTGACCCGTAAGCCAAGCTCTGTTTAGTCCCTGGATCCTGGCAGCCGAGTGCCCGAGCCCAACCTGGGACACAATCTATTTGGCTGGGTCAGTTACTCTGCTTGTATGTTATATTCCAGAATCCTCTCCTAGCATAAAGTGTCACCCTCCAAAGTGAAGGTAGGATGCTCCTGCTTCCTGGAAACAGCCTGTCTGGTCCCCTGGTTTGCAGCCATCCCTGCATCCCCCTCTGATAGGCCCATTCCCCATTTTGTACCTGGGATAATGGCTTTCAGACCCTGTAACTGGGCCCACCCTCTCTCTCTCCCTCTCCCTCTCCCTCTCCCTCCTCCGCCTCCACCTCCACCCCATTCCCTGAGTTGCCAGACCCAGCAGCATGCTTCACACCTGAGCTACAACATAAGGGCTAATACTACCAACCTAACTTTGCCAAATGCAGAATTGAAGAACAGCTGAATAAGCACATGTTTTCAAATGGTAATGAGGGGATGTTTAAAAGAAAAGTGTATGGGAACAGTTGGCAGAATATGACTTTCCGTGAGGGTAAACTGTTGTCACCCTCATGCCTGATTTTACTTTCTAATCCACCCCCTTTTCTGTGCCGTGTGTTCCAGGGCCTGATGACTTCTATTGAAGTTACCTTAGAGCAAATGGCGCTGTGAGCCACTTAACTCAGAACTGACAGAACACAGACTCATGAGAAACCTTTCTCAGAAGACACAGGGTGGAAAGCAATCCTGACAGCTCTGCGTCTTTTCCGTGGAAATCAGGATCGGTAAAATGTTCTCCCACCCTGAGCCTGGGTCATGCCATAGCTGGACCTTACCTTGTGCCACAGATCTCCATGATCTGCCTTCCATTCCTTCGGCCTGGACTCTTCCCTCCTGAAGACCACTGGGTGGGTCAGCAAATGTTTCATCAGCCACTTTCCATTCCGGAAACAAGAACAACCACCTCACTGTGGCATAGCCTTCTTCGGTAAGCCCTGAGCTTGCTTATTCCTACCCTTTGGGGAAGCCTGGAAAGGTCTCTTTTTGTTTCCAAAGACCAGCTTTTGGTCTTGTGATGCTTTCTTTATAGCATGCCCAGAGCTAGTTCAAATAACTTTAAGGGGAAGATTCAATAATCAATAAAGACACTTTTTAACAGGCAAAGGGAAAAAATAGCTTTCTTCATTCCCAAACACTAGCACTCCACTTTTACATAACATTTTATCACCATAAAAGCATGTTGTCAGGTACAGTTGGGTCATTTTGTTTTCATAAAACCTCAACGCCTTAACAAGGTCAGTCAATAGGGTGCCATCTATTCAAAAGATGAGGAAATTGAGGCCTGGAGAGTCAAACCGTTTACTCGTGTTCACATACCTGATGAGTGACAGAGCCAGGTCCGGAAACCACAGCTCCTCAAGGAAGAGAGAGGGAAAAGTCTCAGAAGCAAACTGTAAGACTAACACCAAAATGGTCAAAAGCAACTATCACATAGACATTTGGGGACAGTCCTAGACTGTTGGGAGGTCTAGTGAGACTGGGACCATTTCCAGATGTAGATCTTAATGATGCGGTTGAATATATACTTGTACCTACATATGTGTGTTTTTAACAGACACACAAAATACAACAGAGCACAGAGGCTCATTGCGTTATAAATTTGGGGTGTGCCTGAAAGTGACACAGGCAAGTTCCGTGCCCCTCACCCATCGCCACACCTCATGCTTCTTTTTTTTTTTTTTTGCCTAAATCTTTTTTTTTACTTTTTTTTTATTGTTCAAGTACAGTTGTCTCCATTTTCCTCCCATCACTCCCCCCTACCCCAGCCTCACACTTCTTGATCAGCCCTGACCTTGGGATTTTCCTTACGTCATTATGACTAAGAACTAAATATTTTTTCTGTTCACCTCCACTTTTAAAAGGTGGTTGATTTTAATGTTTCTCGTCAGTAAAAGACAGAAGGAGTTGTTTTATTTTAACTACTTGCTTTTCTGCTCAAGAAACACAAAACCAGGAGAGCAGACTCATGGGGATCCACAGGGCCTTATGGAGACTCTTCAAGCTCCAGCAGGATCATCAATCACAGCACCGCCTGGCCTGGGATGCGCCCTTGCTGGGCCACGTGACTCAGGCGCAGCTGGACCCTTCAAAGCTGGCCGGCCACTGCTGGGTCTAGGCCCGGAGATGCCCAGCCACCTGCGCGCTCCTGGCCAGCCCTTGCAACTGTTCGATTTACCGTTCGGGACAATTCTCCACAGGGCTCAGGAAAGCACACACTGCTGCCACGCTCGGCTCCACTTCCCCTTCCAAGCCCTAATGAGGTGAGATAATGGATGCAGGAAAGTGTGCAAATGCAAATCAATATGGAACATATGCTCCAGCTCCCTCTCTCACCTCCACGTGGGGAGAGCAAAGGAAGTGCTTTAGAAATACTTCTAGACCTGGGCTGCTTACTCTCCCTGAAAGAATTCAAAATGATATAAAGTTACAGCAGCTTCCTGGCCCTTTGCAGTCCTGGCCCAAGGGCAAATTGCCGATTTTGATTGCTTCTAAGAAATGGCTTTACTGCTCATTTGTCTTTATCCAACAGCACAAAACAAACCAGCAAGATAGAATGAGAAAGAGAAATTTGGCACCAATTTCCCCATTTTGCTTCTGCAGATGCCCTAAGCATCCCTCTGAGCATAAGAGGCAGACCCTGGGTGGAAGAGAAAGGACAGCCGCAGGTCTCTGGACCTCCCCAGCCAGGCCTCCTGGCTCTTCCATTTTGGCTCAAGCAGCCCAGGCACAGGGCCAGACCAAGCTGGGCCTTCTGCCCGAGCCATTGCGTCAGTGGACTCAGCGGGCTGTGCTGCTGGCCAGGGAGGTCTCCGCTTTCCGGAGTCCAGGGGACAGATAAGCTGGCATGACACTCCCCCTCAACAGCCAAATTCCCCTCTCTATAGGTCCTTTCAGAGTCACGTGAGGCTCTGACTGAAGAAAGGGAAAAGAAACCATCATTTGAGCTCTATGTCCTGTCCCCACCTCAACCCAGCATGGTCATTGCTGTCACCCCCATTTCACAGGGAAGGGAGGAACAAGACTCCAGGTTGTCAAGTAAAAAATGGACGGGGAACGCACCCCCAGGACTGCCAGTGTCTCAAAGCTGTGCTCTTTCTGCTGTACAGTGAGGCACTTCATTTTATGTACCCTAACTATGGTCAACTCATACGTCAACTGAACACTCAGGAACCAGAAGTCTCCAAAGTCATTAGGCAGCAAAAGGATTTGGTTCCTTTCAACACCCGTCTTTCCTCTTCAAAGATCTCATGTGTTCTGAACAGTGATCACTGGTCCTCTGCCACTCCATCTATAGGCCCTTAGCCCAAATCAGTCAGCACAAAGAACGCAAACCACACAACAAGCCTAACCTCGACAATTGTCAGTCCCTCCATGTGCAGCAAACGTCTGCCTATCCAGAACTCTCAGAGGAGAAGTAGGGGGAGTTCCACAGGCCAGCCGATCCAGTGGACAGGGTTTGAGCCTCAATACCTCTTACCATCTTTGCAAGCTTAGCCAACTTGCTTGCCCAGGGAAGCTGGAAACCTGGAGGGCTTAGCTCCAGGTTCCTTGTCCATGAAATGCAGTGGTAAGAGTATCTGTCCTAAAGGGCTATTGGGAGCATTGGACACACTAACCCCTGGAGGCACACTGCCGCGGTCCATACGCCCAACATACCACCACTAGTGTACAACCTTGGGCATACTACTTAACCACTCTGTGCCTCAGTTTCCTCAACTGTAAAATGAAATTAAACACTGTGCTTACCATCTAAGGTTTTTCTGAAGATTGTATGAGTTCACATTTTGAAATGCTTGGGACAGTGCTGGCCCAGAGTAGTGCTATGGGAATTTAAATTAACATAAGTAAACAATGACCATGAAGTGCTCAGCGGCACATAGGAAGCACTCCACAATGGCAACTATATTTATGAGTGATTTGCAAAGATTTAGAATGTCATATCTTTAACTCCCAACAGCAGTCACAGTCCTGATTGTTAATTGAGCCATCTGCTGTTAGGTTGGTGAGTCACCAGGCATTCCTCCAATGCGTGGCACATGCCCAGACAGTGGCATGATTGAGGAGCTCTGGTTCCATGCACTGCTCCTCTGGGTCTGATGGTCTCTGAGTTAGCAGGTCTTGTTTTCCCACAAGCTGCAGATAAGTCATGACTCTGCTCCGGGGTAGCCATCTCTCTGGACTAATGTCTGGGGAAGATTCCAGCAACAACATGGGGAAGCACCCTGGATACTCCTGGGAAAAAGTCCACTCTGTGCCCATTAGCTTTCAACACAGTCCACTGGGCCAGTTGATTCCAGAACCAAAATTCATGGCCCCCTTGATAACTTTAATGACTTGTAACATTCTCTGATATAATGCCTAGATACAGACATATTTATTTTGCTAAGAACTCACAATGTGAAAAAAAGGTCATGGTCCTGCAGCTTGGATTTCTGGATGAGAAGCGACTGGAGACAGAAAGTATGGCTCACCAGGAACATTCCAGTCCTGAAGGTCAGCCAGCATGTCTGCAAACGTGGTGTTGGACACACCTGCTCCTGATCTAAGCGCAGCCCCGGACAAGAGTAAAAATGGAGGCCCACTGTTCAAAAATATATGCCTATGTTCTGTCTTCCTGCGTTGACAACAATAAGGTGATGAACTAGAGATGGTCAGATTCAGACTTAGAGTTCTTAGACTCCTTAGCCTTCTGCTCAGGAATCATGTCCCATGAGGACAGCCATCGATGACACTTGGCTCCATCTGTACCACGAGGGATATCCCATGCTTGAGCGTTGGTATGACAGACCACACGTCCAAGCTCTAGCCAAACTCCCTTCAAATAGCTACCCTTCAGCCCTGGCCAGTGTGTCTCAGTGGATTGAGTGCTGGCCTGTGAAGCAAAGAGTTGCCTGTTCAATTCCCTAGTCAGGGCACGTTCCTGGGCTGCAGGCCAGGTCCCCACTAGGGGGCACATGAGAGGCAACTGCACATTGATATTTCTCTTCCTCTCTTTTTTCCTCCTTTCTCCTCTCTAAAAATAAATAAATAAAATCTTTAAAAAAAAAATAGCTACCCTTCAGACCTAGGATCACACATTGGCACCTGCCCCCCTTCGCTCTCAGGAAAACATGCCCTGGATATAGGATGGGAGCTGCTTGTGTAGAGAATTCCAGGAACCTTGAACCCAGAGTGTGACCTACAAGAGAGCAGTGTGGGCTGAGTGAAGGAGAGTCCCCTTGGCCCCCTGTGGGGAGATATGTGGCTAAAAGGCTAGAATTGGGGCCTCTAAAGTACAGACTCCTCTTGCCCAGGTCTATGTTCTAAGACTTCTCTATCACATAGAGTGCTCGGTGACTCTGTACAGTACATGACTACACTGTCTACCCAAGACGTACATCACCCTCTTCTCTGCTGCTTCCCTAACCTACAGCACTTCTGCTTCCCTTCTCCAGAGCCCCAGATAATTCTGCATGACTTGCAGTTCAACATCACTGGTACCTGAGAGTTTCTAATGTGTCTCTGACCTGCAGGAAACACGATTTAAAGCGCCCCCTGCTCCTCCATCGCCACCTCATCTCTCTCAGCAGAACACTGTTGCAGAAGGTCTCATTTCTGTCCTGTTTCCCGCAGTCACCTGGGCTGACAATCATGACCCCAGACTTTTGGCCTCGGGGTAAACACCTCTCATGAGCACGTGACCCATTTTTTATTTCTATCGCTTTTTTGGGTGGTGTTGTTTTCTTTTATAAATTTCCAAAAGGCAAGGAATTGAGATCCATACAGAAGGTTTTAAAACTTAGAATAATAAAGTAAATTACTTGATTCTGGTAAATTGCACCATACCATATATTATTCAAGCTTAGAATCTTCTCTGATGGCAACTGTACTTACTGGTCTAGAAACACTTCTAGTAAGGAATCGTTGTTTGTTTTCTGTCCAAAAGCACTTCCTTCTGCAAAAGAAGCACTGTCATTTATATTTTGAAAACTTATTCTACTGATATTAAACGTCCCTTCCTTTTACCTAGTTTTCATCTTAGTTTCCCCATCAGAACAGTGAGGGATGGGCTAGGGCAGTGGTTCTCAGCCCGTTTTGGTCTCAGGAGCCCTTTACACTTTTAAGAAACATTTAAGAGCCAAAAAAAAAAATCTTTTGTTTGGGTAGACTACATCCACCAATATCTAATATTAATGTTTTAGGAATTAAAATCTCAAAAGTTTTTTTTTAATTAGTAGTAATAAACCCACTGCATATTAACCTACAAAACATTTTTTAAAAATAACTATTATCCAAAACACTTAATGAGTAGAGAAGTGTTTTACAGTTTTGTAAATCTCTTCAATGCCTGGCCTGAGAGGAAGACAACTAGATTCTGACATCTGCTTCTGTATTCCATGTACAGTGATGTGTGGTTTAGGTTAAAGTGTATGAAGAAGATCCAGCCTCACACAAACACATAGTTGGGAAAGGTAGGGAGATTTCAATAATGCTGATAGTCATCCATAATACTACACCAAACTTCATAAGCTGTAGTTTCCTAAAGATCAGTTGCAATGCAGAAGCCAGATCCATAAACTGTTTACATTCTGTTACGTGAAAATCTATGAGCCCCATCTTGCACTGTGAATGTGTTTTTACTGACACAAGTTTTATAAAAATAAGCATTGGTCACTTGGAAATATTGGTTCACTGATATATTTCAGATCTCACAAATGTTCACACATGACTTTGTACAAAATCAGAAAAGCATATTAATTAATATCACCACCCATCTCATCAAAAAACCCACAAATATTAGGAAGGTATTGAGTATGGTGGGACATGCGTGTTTTCCAGAATTCTAATTTTTGCTTGCAAGCTGAAATTCTAACACTGTCAATAAACATTCTCAGGTATTTTTCTTGAGATAGAAGGTTTACTTCTTTTATTTTCAAGAAAACATCCACCAGCCTCCCAGGTTTGCATAACTAGAGTTTTTCAGATATCCTTTCAAGTAAAAATAGCATACTATGGAAAAAGTGACTAATTCAGCTTGCAGCTCAATGTCACAAGTACTCTTCCTAAAGGCCACTGTCGTACTTCCGCGTGCAACAGAAATGCTTCATGTGTGTCATACAGAAGAGCAGAAAGCCATGTACTTGTGAGTCAAGAGTTAATAAATTAATAATTTGTACTCCATCATGAGTACTTCTTAAGTTAAAGTGGCATTTTTAAAATTTTTTAAATTGTTTTTTTTAATCTTCACCCAAGGATATTTTTACTGATTTAAGAGAGAGAGACAGAGAAAGAAAAACATCAGTGTGAGGGAGGAACATTGACTGGTTGCCTCCTATACGCGCCCCAACTGGGGATGGATTGAACCCTCAATCTAGTATCTTCCCTGACCAGGGATCAAACCAGAAAAGTTTTGTTGTGTGGGACAACACCCCAACCAACTGAGCCACCTGGCCAGGCCTAAAATCTCTTTTCACTGTGACTGTGAGTTGGTAAAAAGTGCAGCTCAGCCGCTGCCTTGACCCATGCTAAGGCACCAACAGCTTTACCCACCATTCCTTTTGAGCAAACGTCAGGACAATGAAACAGGTGAGTCATGTGTTGATCTCAAACATCCCCTGGAGGGCCTTGGAGACGACCAGTTGTCCATGGACCACATTCTGAGAATCACTGAACTGAACTAGATCGATGCTTGAGTCCTTTCCAAGTCTAACATTCATTTGTTTTTGACAGATTTCCTTGAATCTGTTGAACAAGTAAGTCTTGGGTATTAGGGCCTGCCTTTGGCATGCTGGTAGTTTACAACTCTACCTTAGCCTTGACTTCCAGCTTATGCAGAGTATCAGGATCAGCCAAAGATGAGAATTAGGACATTCTCAAGTCTTTCCTGGACGTACTTATAACATTGCATATATGTTTGACCTTCTAGATCCCAAGAGGAATATGTCAGAGCTTTTCAATGAGTCTAACATTGTGACATGCGCACAGTTGCTTACTATTTGGTACCAAGTACAACTCACGAGTCTAAAGATGTTGTGCATCCCACTCATCTCTCCTGTATGTTCTTCCTCTTCAAACCTAATTTACCAGAAGCTTTCTTGCTTTACTTGCTTTGAGTCACCTGTTTCCTCATTTGTCTTCATACTTACTTCTCCTCTCTGGAAGAACTATTCTGTACAGGTACATCCATAATCACCATGTGATGAACCCATTCACTCACTCATTCATCAGTTATACTTCACGAAAGCCCACTAACGGGACTGCCAGTGTCCCAGTCAGCGGGACACAATGACAGGACACAGAGCGCCTCTTCTCAAGAGGTTCTTTGTTTCCTGGCAGAAACGCACATGGAAGTAGAGGATTGCAAGGGAGGTTTTTAAGACAGGTATACCAAGTGTGGCTCAGAAAGCAGCAAGTTCTATTCAAATGGTATTCTATAAAGGCATCTGGGGGTGGCAGGCCATATACCTGATTTTACCACACTACACACCAAAATCTTGACCAGCATAAATACACTAGGCAATGTCCTGCTTCGTATCTGTATATAACAAATGAAATAACATCTAGAGGTGTTTTTCAGCTCTGTACTTTAGAGGAGTCCCTAGGAATAACTAAACTCACAATCGATAACAGTTCTCAAACCCAGAAACATTAAAATTACATAAGTTAAATGTCCTGAACCCCTTCCAGTGATTCAGATTTAATTGTCCTGGGGCAAGGCTCAGACATCAGCTTTTTAAAAAGTTCTCATAGTGTTTGTAATGCACAACCAGGGCTAAGAACCACTACTCTACAATGACATTCATGGAAAATGCGATTTGTTAAGGAAATGCTAGGCGATGTTACAATCAAATCCAAAATCTCAGTAACAAAATGGAGGACGGTACTCCTGGGCAGCTGTGAGCTCTCCTGCAAGTGCTGATTCAGGGATGCAGGCTCTTTGCATCTTGCGGCCTTACCAACTTTAAGACAAGGCTCTTACCTCACTGGGAAAGAGAAAGGAGCTTGGAGAGGGCACACAGGATGTCTTTATGAACCACCCACAGTCCATTGGCCACCACCGGTTCACTCGGTTACATCCAACTGCAAAGAAGAATGGATATCGGTTTAGTTGTGTGCTTAGTAGGAAAAGGAAGCAGAACGGGTAAATGTCTAGCCAGTCTCTGCCACAGAGATGCTTACATCCAAAGAGCCTAAAGAATATAGTTGCCTTCCCCAAATTCATTGAAAGAAATAAACAAACAAGATAATGAAGGGAATCTGTAGATTTTAAAAGATCCAGACATATAAACCAATCACAATGGGTGTACTTATTTAGATTCTCGCTTAAACAAAATTTAAAAAATTGTAACATCTCTGAGACAATTAGAAGTTTGAATGGTGGTCAGATATTTGACAGACATGTGTTGAGAGATTTATAGACACAATAACACAATGTCTGGAATATGCCCCCAAAATAACATGAGGGCAAAGAAGACACAGATGAAACAAAATTGACCATGAGCTGATAGTTGTTGGAGATGAATAATGGGTGCACTAGTCTATTTTTCTAGATGATTTGAATTTTCCATAATGTGTCTTTGTAAAAAGGAATTCAGTTTGATTTTAATTATGATTTCAGCCCCTTCCCCCTGTGGAACTGCTGCCAGGCCTGCCCTTGACCTGAGGAAACAATCCCTGTGCTGGTCTGGCTGTATCTTTTCTGAGAACCAGAATTTCTCCAGGGAGATTCTTATTTTTTCAAAGCCTTTGTGACTAAGTCTTGGTTTTCTGCTAGCTTTGCCCAGCATACAGGCATCGAGTCACTGGTTTCCGCTGGGGGATGCATTTACTCAACACTGTCTACGAGACGCTGGCTGGGCTGGAGGACGCTGCAGCTCCCTGCCCGTCTCTGAGCCCTCTGTGTGGGCATAGAAGGGCATGCATCCTTCAGTGAAGAATGTGTACCAAAAGTCCCCTTTGTAAAAAGCATCATTTCCTGCTCAAAAATAGAAACAAAAAGCTGGATACAGACCAGTATCGTCTTTGTGTTGTGTGCACACACCCCAAGAAACAGCTTGAAGGAAAGATTGCATCACTTTACAGGTAAGGTTGGATAGGATGCAGCTTAACCATGCACTGATAAAATCTAAGAGCTGTTCACCCTTATTCATGGTTCTCCTTTCCTTCTTACTAAAACTCACATTAGCACCCAACACATTCTCCTACACCAGATCCCCTTGTTTCTCCTGATTCCTAGGACACCCCTTTAGCAACTCTTCATTTCAGGCTCTCTCCCTCACCCCCCAAAAAACTCCCTCCGCCAAGGGACATGCAGCTCCACCCATCTTCTATCTCCTCTCTGTTTACAGAAAGACTCAAAACTAGAAGTCATGCTCAGCTCTTCACACCCATTTCCTCTGCGTAGCCAGGTTCTCAATGAGTCCCGAGTCTCTCTGTTCTCAAGGCTTTCCCCACCTTCCACATCTTCACAGCTACATCCTTTGGGTCCAGACCTTTTCTTGTTTCTCTTGCAAGAAGCTTCTGCTTAGCCACCTACCTTTTGTTGTCTTTTTTAACTTTATGAGTTTTAGGGCTTGAAATGAATTTGCTATACAGTAGTTCCCCTTATTCATGGGTCATACATTCCAAGAATTCCAGTAAATACCTGAAATCACAGATAGCACCAAATCCTACTATACATAAATGTGTGTGTGTATATATGTATGTGTATGTGTACACACACACACACACACACACACACACAGAATGTGTTTTCCTCTATATCTTTTCACTTGAAAATAGCACTTTATGGTTTCTTTTAGCATATCCAAATTGCTAACATCACTACTGTTACACTTTGGGGCCACTGTTAAGTAAAATGGGGGTTACTGGAACACTGAGATACTGTGACTGTCAATCAGATCATCCAGCCAGCTCATAAGTGACTAAACAAGTGGGTGGTGGTATGTATACAGCATGGAGAAGCTGGACAAAAGGATGATTCATGTCCCAGGCAGGATAAAGCAAGACAGCATGAGATTTCATCAAGCTACTCAGAGTGGCACTTGACTTAAAGCTTCTGAATTCTTTATTTCTGGAACTTTTCACTTAATGTTTTTAGACTATGGTTGACCATGGGTAACCAAATCTGGGAAAAGTAAAATCATGAATTAGGGGAACTACTATAGCATTGCCTTTTACAACCCTGCATACCCCACACTCTGACATGATCCTTCTGGATCCTTCCCACCTAAGCATATCTTCTCCATTTGCCCCAGAAAGACCTAGTCTGCCCCCTCTGTTTCTCTAGCCTAGCAGCTCTCAAGTTGAGGAGGTCTTTGTTCAGTTGCCTCAACTGGAGTAGAACCAGGGTAGATTGGGACTGCGAGTCGCAGACATTTTTAGTTATTCCCCTACCTTTGAATGAAGATGTATGTACAATCTTTAGCTTTACCTTCATTGTGCTATGAGGTGTTACAAAGAAGGCACTGGGTGTGCTTACTCTGAGCAGTGTTAAGGGGAAACAGTGCCATCTAGAGGTAGTGCAGAATTTAGGGTTTCTACAAATTCCACTGCCCTCTCCATGGCTAACTCTGGAGGATCTGTGGTTATTTTTAAATGAATGACTGTCAACAGTCATTGTTTCTTCCCTGAACTCCTCACATAGAATTATCATTAGGCAAACATCCTTCAGAGGCATACGGAGGTGACACAGCATATGCAAGAGAGAAAAGGAAATATACAGTGGCCTAGGAATTATGAAACTCAGTTCTAGTGCTACTTCTGCTACTCATATATTCAACCAGGAGAATTTTGCAAAAGATGATGTACTGTTAAGTAAACAATTTATTTCCTCCTACTTGTCAGGACACATCTATAGATAAGAGTTCTCAAAATAGTTGTCCCAGAATTTCCCTTTTCTCCACACACATAGATTCAAATTTGTCCCCAACCCAGTGCACCCCCATTCCTGGTCTTCTGGCTCAGGAAAGAGTAGCACCTGTTTGCTTAAGCCAGGACTTGGTAGTCAGCCTTATTTCTTCCCTTTGCCTCTTCTTTCACATTCAGTCACTCAGCAACTCTGGTCATTTCAACTTCCAGAAAATATCTGGGCTCTGCACACCTCTCTCCATCTCCACTGTTGGTCACTCTGAACACTCCAACAGCCTCTGACTGTCCTCTCAACCTCTGTTGCTCTCCTACAATTCAATGAACCTAGTGGTCATAGACCCTCAGAAAATGCAAATCATGTGTTATTTGTCTTCCATAATTCTCACAACAGTAAAAAGCACCTGTTATTTAGCCAATATTTCTGGTCTTTCCCGGTTCTGACCCCATTTCTGATGAGACCTCCATTTTTTCCGTGTTCAGATCTTCAAGTCACGTATCTCCCTCCAGCTCCTTTCTTTGCTAAAGGATCTCATCAGTCTGTATGTGCTGGGTGGATGAGTTGAGATTGGGTATTAGATTATTCAAAATTAGTTTGCTAGAAAAAGTTTTCTACTTTCCCAATAACTACTTGACAGACTTCAGAGAATTAGCACCAGGAGATCAAAGGAAGCCTGGCTGCATTTCCTTCCCTAAACAATCCTAAACCAGAACTCCTAGCAGGGTGCCTGGCACTGCAGTTTTTCAATAAACATGAGATGGATTCGTGCATGAACTAATGAATGACTGAACAAATGATTGAACAAACCCACCTGCTGGGTGTCCTACTTAGAGGCAGAGAAATAGACTATTCATCTCTGATGAGTGAATGGAGCCTCATTAGCATTAGCCATAAAAAAATGTGTTAAAAATATTGAATGTCCCCAAGCAGACCAGAAGCCACGTAGCAGGTTCAAGTCTTCTAGCAGTGTCACCAGTGACAAATGTCTTCCCCAATTCACACAGACCTCAGAAAGCTGAGTTATCACAAAACTCATCATGGCTTTCGTGTCCTGCCACTGCTTGCAAGTCTCAGAATAAGAAGCAACCTATTTACCAACTCACAAAATGAAAACCTACTTCTCTTGCAGAACCAGAATCATCAGAAAAGAGAATCACAGTAATAATAACTTATTCTATGCAGAGTAATTAATAGTCTCAAAGCATTATACACATGGCGAAATGCCCATCTCAAAGGGAGAAGAGCATATGGTAGCACTAAACACATTAATAACAAAGAAGCAAATAATAGTTAAACAGAAGGCTTCGGTCCTCAAAGCCTGTATGTTTGTGCTGTCCCCTATGGTAGTCTAATTTTAAATCAGGACAGGTTTTGTGGGGTAGGTCCGTATCTGAACAAGGTCAAGCACCGCCACCATTGTGGCACAAGGCCAGGAGCACTATTGTTAGAACACAAGCTTTCTCTTCTTCCGCAGGTCCCTTCCTTCCTCTTTCCCCCTCATATCCTGCCCATGGCTTGAATGTGTGCAAATGCTCTCCACATTTACCAAACTAGTATTCATAACGATAGATATAAATGGCAAATAAATGTATTAGAAAATACGTTACCTTACTCATTACGGAAGAAATGACAATTTTAAAATAATAGGCACCATTTTCTATCTATTCAGATTACAAAACAAAGTTAAAACATAGTAACATTAAATTCTGGCGAAAGCATGGTGAAACTACTCACAGATTAAAATATGTGTGACAAACTGTTTCAAGACCCAGAACAATATTAATGCCCTTTGACCCAATAATCTTAGGAATGTCTTCTGATTAAATAAAGCAAAAATAGGAACATCATTGCATATATGAAGAAAAGATTTTAAATATTCAGCTTTAAGGAATGGTTCAAAGGAGTGTACAGTGGACTTTGTCATAGCCATTAAAAATTTGAAAATATTTTTACAGAATTGTCATTAAGAAAGAAGACGACAAAAGAGTGAACTGCGAGAACAGAAACCTAGCTGTGTGAGGATCGTTCGTGTGCGGGCATTGTGACTCCAGGACTCTTGGCTGTAATTAGAGGGCTTGGATCGATGCGCCACGGGAAGAATCTGTCAGAAGTGGGACAAACATTCTTTCTCAACAGCCCGAGCAGCTACGGTTCTCCGACATGAGAGAATTGGATTAAGGAAAATGACGGCATCTGAGAAGCAAATTTCCACTCAGGGATACTAGCACCTAGTTTTGTTTTTCTTCTGTGAAAGGGCATTGTTGCAAAGAAGTGGCCAAAATTAGGGAGAGAACAAACCTTTGCAAGAAAAGACAATTTAAATGAAGTAAGTTTCAAAGACAGCCTCAAACACCTCCCAAAACAGGAGTGAACTGTAAAAGAAGAAGTCTTCATTCCCGGGTGTTTTTCCTTTTAGGGTGAGAAAAGCCAACCAGGAGCCCAGTGGAATAATCCCAGAGAACAGGAGAAAGGGGCTGGGGTGGGCTTGGGTGCAGGGGACCCTCCGTGTCAACAAAGACAAGGACGCAGCGCCCCTCACAGCTTCTTGCCACTGGTGTTTCCCCTCCAAAGCACCTGTGATATTCTGCTTGAAAATCAGGTCTTTTTAGTTCTCAAAGAAGTGTGCTCTTTTATGATAAATTTTGCAAAATCTTTTACCTAAATTTACCAAATTGTTTGTCAAATTTAATCACAAAAGCAGTCAAGAGGCCATCTTGTAAGGCTTCATTGTATTTCAGTAATTAAAAATACATGTTTTGGATTTTTCATTTTCTGTGCTGAATGCATTCCTCCCCTCTACGTTTTCGGTAATAGAAATAAATCACAAGTCAGCACGGACAATTATCTCTGGAGGTGCAGGGAAAACAACACACGGCTTCCTTCCCCTCCGTGGTTTTTACGCTGTACATGCTTGGCAGGGCTCCTGGAAGTTAAATCAAGGAGAAGCTGCAGTTTAAAAGGTGATTCCTCACTTCAGCCTTTGGTTCCTTTGATCAATTAGTCTTTCTGTCGCAGGATCTTTCTTAGTTGATGTTGCCAGAATCACACACCTTTTAATCAGTGAATAGCCACTGAAAAAGCAAACAAACACATGTAAACATAATTCTGCCTGTGACTTCCTTGAACTGAGGGAGAGGGAGGTCAGAGAGCCTGGGGGCCACAGTGAGTCAAGTGTGTAAATGAACCTGGTGTGAAGGACACGGGGTTCTACAGAAAACAATGCAGGTGCTCTGGACACTCGTGTGGGGATAAAAAACAGCAGCATCCACTGAGCAGAACGACGAGGCTACAGGAAACTATCGCTCTGCTGTAAAGTCGTCATGTGCAGAAGACTGGATTTCGCCCGCCAGATAACCAAAGGTATGCATAACAAGCCGTAGAGTCTACATTTGTTTATGATGAAAAATAATTGACAACAGGCAGAATAACTGGTAGAAGTCCTTAGTTTTTTGTTTATAAATTATGTTTTACTGAAAACTAAAGGCCTTAAAGAAGCATGGCCATGTTCACATATCCAGGCTGGGGGTCCTGAGCCTGCTGTCATGGGGAACCCCGGGAGAGCTTCTGGTAAGTGCATTGAAGGGCGCTCCTGAGGTGTGGTGGGTAATCAGGCCTTACTGCCTCAGCATCACACAGGGGCTAATGGGAATTCTCCTGAATCACAATCTCTGGGGCCAGGGCCCAGGAATTTGAGTATTCACAGGCCCTCCAGGTTCTTATGTGAGCTGAAGTTGGAGGGGCACCAGCAAACAGAGCATTATTCACAAACTCCACCCTTGCAAAATTGGAATTACACCCAGTTTTGCAAAACATCTCATAACTCTCTCATGCAGCCTGAGGTTCCTCCTCAGCGTGTATGCAGCCACAGCTTTCAAAGTCATCCCAGCTCTGCACCATGGCCAGGAGACAGCCTCAGTCTGCCTTGATGCTGGAGGCAAATTCCTAAGCACCAGAATAGCAGAAGAGTTCTGACAGAGAGAGACCCCATCTCTCTATCTTTTATTCCCCTACTTCCTAGAGGAAACAGAAGCTCCAGGCATCAGCCTGCCCAGCACATTTAATAACTCAAAAGTGGGTGCTGAAGGGCGAGCTGCCCCGGAGCGTGGAGGGGAAGTTTTCTGAGCTTCTACACTAGAGCCAAGGCCGGCGCTGGGGGTGAAGAGGTGGTGTACTGGCTTCACAGCCCCAGGCAGCAGGCCTCAAGTTCAACCCAGCTTCTCAGAATCTCGATTTCTTCACTCATAAAATGAGCAAATTGAGCATTATATCCTCCAGTGTCTTTTCCAGATCTCACATTCTAGGAGCTTCTGACTTGGCAAAGTCACTGTCAGTCTCAGATTCTTCCTGCCTGAGAGAAGAGAAGCTGACCCTCTAGAGTGGCAAGCATGCATGCACCCAGGCCAAGTTTATCCGTATACCCCCTACAAGCTGTGCCAACTTGGACAGAATCATCTCGTTTCTGTGCATATCATTAACTCACCTACAAAAAGGGGCAAACTGCCTCCCTTACAGGGCTGCTGGGCAGATGAAGGGAAATACCTGCGTCATCCTCCCAGACCAGACCTGCTACCTCCTAGTGGCTGAAGAACAAAGACAGGGGTTGATCCTTTCCCAGTGCGTGGTGTAATAATCACAGGTGTGCACAGAGTGTTACACACATGTGGCATGACGTCCGCACAATAGCAGCTGAGCTGAACGGCCGCGGAGGCTCCTCCATCACAGACACCTCGGCAGTTCTGTGACGTGATGCTCTAATTGCGACCTGTGTTCGTACCTGCTTTGACCTCTGCGTGCATTGCGATTGAATGGGTTGCAGCTGCAGCAGGCTAAAGTACCTGCACACAGTTTAAGAGAAAAAAATAAAGCTGAGAAACTGACTGATCTTCGTAAACTGCCAGTTTGGTTCTAATTCCTAGGTGTGATTACTTAAAATGATATTGTTAAATTTTCATGTATTGGTGAAGAAACTGAAAGTCCCCTTTTGGGGTGGAGGGTACTTTCTAGGAAAGGGTTTGGAAACACTGAAGGAACATTCTGCTCTGTGAGGAAGAAGCTAGTTCAGGTTAGTTCTAAGGAGGCCAAGGTCGGTGGAGGGTCCTGAGAGACATTTAATAAATATTTCCTGAGGTTGCTCAGTTCTTAGCACTTTGCCCTGACATCTGACGGATGTGCCAGGTGAGAGGGCTACCTCTTTGGGGTGGTGTGCCAAGTACACGGGTCTCTTTGGATATGAAAAAATGGAGAAATTCCAATTTCATTTATTCTATGCCCAAATCAATATAAATAGGAAGCAGCAGTCCTATTTAATTCTAAGCTCTCTGTCCTGCTGCGGTTCAGATGGCTAGGTGCCAGGGCCTTGGAGAAACCCCACGGGAGAGGACATGGGCTAAGGGAGCCATTAGGGCAGGGGTGTCAAACTCATTTTCACCGGGGACCACATCAGCCTCGCGGTTGCCTTCAAAGGGCTGAATGTAGAGCTCTTTGCCCCCAGTGAAGGAGTAGTTACATTTATACAGTCCTAAAATTACACTCGGCCCTTTGAAGGTGACCATGAGGCTGATGTGGCTCCCGGTGAAAATGAGTCTGACACCCCCGCATTAGGGTAACCAGCTGTAAGTTCCCAGGCTGGGAAACTCCGTAGTCCCAGGAGACTGGGAAAGTTGGCTGTCATGCGCACAGCATGTGTGGCCCAGGAACAAAGCGTCAGCCTGGGTGTTCTCCCGCAGCTTGGCCACCTGCTGGCCCAGCTGCCTCACTCCTTTCCCAACACACAGTCAGAACTCCATTTGGGACCTAGAAATAATAAGGAAAAGTTAAGCACACTCACTGTCAAGTCAGCAGCGGCACCGGTAGGAGCCTTCTCGAAGTAACACCACAAAGAATTCTGCCCCCATCTGTCAGAAAACACAGGCAGGATAGCATGGGGACCAAGGGCTGGAACACCTCATGATACAGCAAAAAGGAGCGGTGCCTAGTAGAGAGTGCCTGCTGCTGAAGGTGGCCGTGCCCACCTGCAGGGAGATGGGCAGGAAAGGCAGGACGGACCAGGACTACCACAGCGACTGCCCAGGGACACTGCAGGCCACTGGAACCCTGCAATAAGTATAAGCAAGATCCAGGAAAATGGTTTATTTTTCTTAATTATTTTAGTTCTCTTGTAATTATAAATTCCACACAATGATATAGAGAGCAAGAAGGAGAGGGTGAAATTGCCTTTTAAGTACAAACACATCTTATTTTTTAGTTTAGAATGATGAAAACCTGGCTCCAGCCAGTTGTTTCGTTAACCGTTAGGTCACACAATGCCTCGGGCTTTTTCAGTTCTGACGATATCTGTCCAAGGTAACTTTTCAGTTATAAAATCAAAACTTAGGACATAAAGCCCATGGGGGTTTTAAAGATCCAGTTGTTCTGCCTTGAAGCAGATTCTGTATTATTATTATTATTATTATTATTATTATTATTTTACTGATATTGAGATGTAACGGATCATTATTTTGTGAGAAGCTCAGGCCATCGGAGGTTAGTGAAGTCACTTGCTCAGCGTCATCCAGCCAGGGTCTGGAGCAGACTGGAATGTGGGTTTGAGAAGTTGGGAGGGGGGGTGGATTCCCAGTGCCTTCACTAATTAAATTTTAGCTATTAAACATCTCATTCACATTCCTATATCTAATGAGAGCAAAAGTTTCCAGCATCCTCTTAGGTTTCCCAAGCCTAATTCTCCCCTGTCTCTCAGAGTGAGGGGTCACTGCACGCTTCTCAGGGTCCAGCCCTCTCTTGCTCCTTCCTGTGTTCTGGAGTAAAAGTACAATCTGATCATGTATGCTTTTTTGTTTTGGAGGGTTTCATGTTATCCATAAGATACAAAACAAGAATGTAATTAGGGACATATAACATAGCAGAAAAAGAGGCCCAATACTAAAGATGCATGCACGTTATTACTAAGCCACTAAATGTGCAACCTTAGAAAAATCACTTAACCCTCTAATCCAGGGGTGTCCAACCTGTGGTCCACAGGCCACATGTAGCCCAAGATGGCTGCGAATGTGCCCCAACACAAAATTGTATATTTACTTAAAACATTATGAGAAATGTTTGTGATTATATGTCACAGTGTATTTAATGTGTGGCCCAAGACAACTCTTCTTCCAGTGTGGTGCAGAGAGGCCAAAAGGTCTAATCCTTCATATCCCTACTTTAAAAGAATGGACCCTAAGAAATAAACAAAATAAAGATAAGATAGATGCTTGGGGGAAACGACAAAGAGTGGGGGGAGTGGGAAGGGAGAAGGAAGAGAAGGAAGAAGAGAGAAGGGAAGCAGAGAGGAAGGAAGGTGGAAGCTTTATATATATAAAATAATATATAATTTTGTCCAACACCTTTTCAATGATGGAGAACGGGTCAGAGGGCAAGCCCTGCAGGATCTTGATACAAATTTACAGATAGGTGTTGACTACACCTAGTGATCAAGAGACCTACTTCAACTCAAAGAATGAGAGGCAGGTGGGGAAACAGATGAGGCCAGAGACAAACATCAGTCTGAAAATGCATTAGGCAAATAGAAAAGCCTGTCTAAGGTCAAAAGAGATGGGAAAGATGGGACTTGGTTCCCAGAGTCAGTCTGACACACAGGCAGTCTTCCAGTAGCTAAGTAATGGATGGAGGTGGCATACAGGGTCTGTCCAGAAAAAGTCCAGCCATTGTTAATATACCACGAATGGTTGGCGCAACATTGATATGACCTGGCAACCAAGGAGAGAAGACTAGAACACACATGTGTGAACAATGACGACTTCACTGTACTGGTCAGTGGGGGCGGTAGATGCCGTTGAGTGAGCGTGTGTACTGTGTGGCCATTGCATTAAAAATGACTGAGCAGTAGAGCAACAAATCTGCATCAGATTTTGCATTAAGCTTGAACATTCCTCTGCGGAAACTGTTCTTATGATTCAGAAGGATGCAGCTATGGGCAACTGGTGAGTGACTGGCAGCTTCATCACATCAACATGCCTGCTCATGCATCATGTCTTGTGCAGAATTATTTGGTGAAACATCAAATCATCCAGGTGACTCGGCCCCCATAGAGCCTAGATTTGGTGCCCTGCAAATTTTAGCTTTTCCCAAGACTAAAATCACCTTTGAAAGGGAAGAGATTTCAGACCATTGATGAAACTCAGGAAAATACAATGGGACAGCTGATGGTGACTGGCAGAACTGTGTGAGGTTCCAAGGAGCTTGCTTTGAAGGGGACTGAGGTGCCATTGTCCTGTGTACAATGTTTCTTGTGTCTTCTTCAGTAAATGTCACTATTTTTCATAGTACATGGGTGGATAGCTTTCGGACAGACCTCATATACTGGTTAAAAATGAAATGCCGGTGAATAGCTAAAGCCTATGTAGTCCAGTGGTTGTTTACATCTTGGATTTTGGGAATGATTCCTTCATGTTTTGTGTTTCTCCCAGAGCTTCTCATGGTTCAATTTCCTTTGATGCTTGCTACTGTGAAGTATATTCATTGAACAGTCATAGATTTTGATGCAGAACTGGTAACCTAATTTCTGAGGAGGCTACATAATATTTCCTCATTTCTATATTTCTTAATTCACAATTCTATCCACATTCTTACTTTGAAATGTATCTTTTCTGAAATAGTTCCACCATAGTGGAAGCCATTCTGTACACAAACATGTAAATCCTCAAAGTTATAGGAAGAATAATAGTCTTTTCAAGAAATGGTTTCCTTCAGCCAGTCAGTACATTTCCAATGTCATGCAAAGCAGTTTAACCAAACTATGGCAAATATGTAAGACCAAGACACATCATAATTAAATTACCAAAGGTGGAAGATAAAGAGAGATTCTTAAAAGCAGCAAGAGAAAAGCAGAGAGGTACCTACAAAGGAGTTCCCATAAGACTGTCAGCTGATTTCTCAAAGAAACTTTGCAGGCAAGATGGGACTGGTAAGTATTCAAAGTGATGAAAAGCAAGGACCTACATCCAAGATTACTCTATCCAGCAAAGCTATCATTTAGAATGGAAGAGCAGATAAAGTGCCTCCCACACAAGGTAAAGCTAAAGGAGTTCATCATCACCAAGACATTATTACATGAAATGTTAAAGGGACTTATTTAAGAAAAAGAAGAACAAAACTATGAATATTTAAAAAGCAGGAAATTCATAACTATCAACAACTGAATCTAAAAAACAACTAAGCAAACAACCAGAACAGAAACAGAATTATAGGTATGGAGATCATTTGGATGGTTATCTGTGGGGAGGGGAAGGGGGAGAATTGGGGAAGAGGTGCCAGGAGTGAGAAGCATAAATGGTAGGTACAAAATAGACAGGGGGAGGTTAAGAATAGTATGGGAAATGGAGAAGCCAAAGAACTCATATGTACGACCATGGACGTGAACTACGGGAGGGGGTGTAATTGCTGGAGGGAAGGGGGTATTGGGTGGAAGGGAGCAAAAGGGGAAAAATTGGGACAATTGGAATAACATAATCAATAAAATATACTTAAAAGTAAAAGTTGCCTGTGGCAGAATAGACATTTTAAAAAAAGAAAGAAAGAAATCCTAGATCTCCAGATGAATGCTTGGGTTTCCTCTGGGATCAGCATGTGTAACAATATGTGTTTGTTTTGTTATAAAGTTAATGTTCACCCTGAACAAGCAGAGGAAAGAAAAGAAATCGTTGTTTAATAGTTTCCTTTTGTTCTGTAGAAAAGAGTGTATTCCTACCTTAAAGTTGCTAATGGTTTGTCGGGACCTTGCCTCCCCCGGGTTCCTACTCTACCTTTCCTTTAATGCTCACTCCAGCTAAGAGGACAGACACAAAGAGGGGAGCAAACACCCAGGGGACCAACAGTATTTTACAAAACAGTGGGAAAATCATTGCTTCAAATAGACAGTTCAAAAGGCAGACATGGATGCTTTTCATTTCTCATGATGCACTTCATTCAGCTTGACCCTTGGACATTTCCCCCCTCCCCTGACTAAAATAAGGTCTCCTTTTCGAAAGACCTGTACCTTCTTTTTCCCTCCTGCTCTGCAGCCCTGTCATATCAAGTCTCAAGTTGGGCTGCTGCCCAAGGAGTCCTTAGCTAATTGCATGTGATTACGCTGCGCCGTACTTTCCAATGCTAGAGCCGTTTTTTGTCTGCTCATCACACAATAGGACTGAGAGCTCCGACTGCTATTCAGGCCCTGTGAGTGGCTCTCCTCCTGTCCCAACATTTTATAACACCACAGCACTGTGCTGAGTGGCGGTGATCTTTAAATATAACGCAGGACACCAAGCTAAATTAGTAATAGCAGCTGCTGGCAGGGTTCCCTTGGGCCTGGTCAGCTTGGCCAGGGAGGGCATTGCTAAGCCAGTGACACTTCTCCTTCAGACATTAAAGACAAATAAATGATCAGGTCAGTCAGCTGGCAATCAGCATATTCATCCTACTTGGTAGGAAGCCTTTTATTATAACATAGATTTCAAAAAGAAAAAAAATGTAAAGTCATCTGGGCCTCAAGACTACTTGGGGGAATTTCTTGCATGGTACTGCACTGCCTTTCGAGGGTTCTCCTCTCATTTCAAGAGAGTGCTTTCCAGCAGACTGAAAAACCCCTTTAGTCAATTTAAACCCTAGACAGCTGCAGACAGAAAGAACACTTGAGCACATCTTGGTATCCATCACACTAAGTGAAGCAATCTCTAGATATTTAGAAGGATTTTGATTTGTATCTGCATTTTTATCTGAGACAAAGGGAAATCTATTTATCTTGGAACACTTCCATTTTTTTAAAGCAAAGCAAGAAATTAATAAACCTAAATTATTCTGGCAAACGCTTGTAGAATCCCATTAGAAGAGGTTAGAAAAGACACATTACGTCACACACTTAATTGTGTACTAGTGAGACATTATTGCCCCTTCAGAGGTCAGGATTGCCAGCCAAGCCCTTAGAAAGTCATTTAATTCTGCCTGACAACTTCCTCTTGGCCTGAAATTAGATGACACTGCCAGTAGGATGGAACTTCATAAAGTGTGGCCCAGAGGCACTGGAGTGACCTGGAGGAGCCTGTTGAGAATGCAGATTCCCAGGCCACATGTCGATTGAATCAGGATCTCTGGAGAAAATGAGAATCTGTATTTTTAATATGCCCCCAGGTAATTCTTTACACTTCAAAGTTTGGGAACCACTTATTCAAACAGTTTTATTACATCATTAATATGGTTAACTGAGGCTCATACTAGCTTGCTTTCCCCCTTGATTGTCCTTTTAAAAATCAGTCTTGTGACTTAAAAATAAAACAGATAGTCCCAGAAAACATATCAAAAGGTGAGAAACAGAATCTTCAGGACTGCCCCTCAACTCTGTGATGCACACTATCCAGCCCCATCCTCTTCAGACAGCGGTCCCCAACCTCTTTGGCACCAGGGACCGGTTTCGTGGAAGACAGTTTTTCCACAGACCAGGCAGGGGGAAGGTTTCAGGATGATTCAAGTGCATTACATTTATTGTGCACTTTCTTTCTATTATCAGTACATTGTGATATATAATGAAATAATTATACAACTCACCATAATGCAGAATCAGTGGGAGCCCTGAGACTGTTTTCCTGCAACTAGATGCTCCCATCTGGTGGTGATGGGAGACCGTGACACCGAAGTGTATGGCTTAAGTCCAGTCTGCTCTGTAATCTTGTTTTGGTTGCTGTCACTGCAGAAAACCCTGCTCCACAATGATAGGACGTTGGAAATGGAAGCAAGCTTTTCGGTGCTTTCGTGGCAAACTCAGGATATCCGCCCTGACTTTAATCCAGAACATACGGAGATTTGCAGTTGTTCCAAACATACTTTCAAAACCACTGTAATTTGTGATCTCCGGCAGCGGATCCTCTTCAAGCACAAAGTCAATACACCTGGTTTATTCACAAATGGGTCGTGGGTCCATTCCTTTCCAGTCCAGGGGTCTTTTGCGGTTGGGAAGGAATGTTCAAACTCTTTTGAAAGGTGAGACAGGCGATCACACACCAGCTGGGAGAAGGAAGGCCCTGGCTCAGTCTCTTTCAAAATCTCTGCTAATGTTTGAAACATGTCAGAAATCCCAGTGTTCACTTGTCGCTCCCATAACTCCGGTTTGGCTTTGAATGCAGCCACTTTATCTGCTGACTAGAACACAGTTGTCATTCTCCCCTGGAGTGACAGACTGACTCCACTGAGCAGGTTGAATAGGTCGCACAAGTAAGCAAATTTTGTGACCCATTCTGTGTCACTGAAATGTGCTGCCAGTGATGACTGTTTTTCTAAAAGAAATCTCTGGAGTGGCTCTTGTAACTCAAAAACTCTGGCCAGTGATCTCCCTTTAGAAAGTCATCTCACTTCTGTGTGTAAGAGAGGACGTGTGTGCTCTGCGTCCATCTCCTCACAGAGCTGCACAAACAGACGTGCATTAAAGGCATGTATTTTAATGTGGTTGATGATTTTAATCACGTCCTGCAAAATGTTGTTAAGTTCAGGTGACATTTTTTGACTAGCCAGCATTTCTCTATGGAGGACACAGTGCGTAGACTCACATTCAGCAGCGACCTCTTTGACCCGAGCAGTGAAACCAGAGCACCGCCCAGTCATGGCAGCCGCTCCGTCCATGCATATATCGACACAAAATGACCAGTTCAGTTTTCCTGATGTGTAATCATTCAAAGGCTTGAATAGTTCTGCAGCTGTGGTGTTGGTTGGCAACAAAAGTTCACATAATGTATCCTCATGCATATCCTCCTGAAAAATGTACCACATAAAAACAAGCATTGTTGCCTTGTTGTCAACATCAGTAGACTAGCAACCTGGATTGCCTACCTCGGTGACTCATTAATCCTCTCTAACAGTTGTACCTCGATATCCTCTGCTGTTCCATCAGTTCGTCTAGTTAAAGTGCTAGCTGAAAGAGGAACACGTGCCACTTTTTGAACTGCAGCTTCTCCTAAAACTTCATGACAAATGTCCTAAGAAGCAGGCAGGATCAACTCTTCACCAATAGTAAAAGGCTTCTCAGCTTTAGCAATGCGGTTAGCCACTGAGAATGATGCTCTCAGTGCAGACACATTTGATGAAGTGGTGGCCTTCAATAATTGCTTCTGTTCTTCATGTACACATTTTTTTTCTTCTGGAAAACTCCAAAGGTTTGTCTTTTAATGCAAGGCGCTTGGTTTCCATGTGGCAAAACAGCTTTGAAGGTTTCGTGGCTTCATTGGATAGCTGGTCACCACATATTATACAAAGTGGGCTTGAAGAATGTGAGTCACCTGTTGCAATGAACCCATAACTTAAGTAGGGCTCTTGGTATTTTCTTTTAAATGCAGCTTTCTTTTTGTTGGCAGTCTTAGAGTCTTCTGCTGTGTCATCATTGGGTCTTTCCCCCTTTTCCAAGAAACTCTCCAGTGACATTTGTTTTTACTCATTTTGGCTTTGGTTAGCCTGTGGGGCTTACCAAAACTGTGACTGAGACAAGTGTGCAGTGTGAGAAAGAGGCGCTGATGGAAGGGATAAATAAAATAATGGGTGGATCACACGCAGACTAAAATAAGTGTTGGACTCTGATAAAGCCTGCCACCAGATGCAGCTGTACAATTGAAGTACGTCAACTCACTTGCCTCTATAAAGCCTGCCACCCTATGCAGCTTAACTATCACTTGCCACTCACTGGAAGGGTTTTGATATGAGTCTGTGAGAAATTGACTTATTGTGTTCTCTGTGCAGTTGAACCTCTCTGCTAACGATAATCTGCATTTGCAGCCGCTCCCCAGCAGTAGCATCACTGCCTCAGCTCCACCTTGGATCACCAGGCATTGGATTCTCATAAGGAGTGGGCAACCTAGATAACTCACATGCACAGTTCACAGTAGAGTTCCTGCACCTGTGAGAATCTATTGCCCCCCCCCACCTCTGATCTGAGCAAGGGCGGGGCTCAGGTGGTAATGTGAGTGATGGAGAGTGGCTGTGAACAGAGATGAAGCTTTGCTCGCTCACCTGCTACTCACCTCCTGCTGTCTGTGGCCCGGGGGGCTGGGAACCCCTACCTTAGGAGACTGCTCCTTTGTATGGCTGTCCAAATGCTGACCAGTCTCACAGGGCAGTTCAAGAGTCAGATAGGCTCAGGGTCCCAGGGTCTAATCCTGTCTTCATGATGGTTACTTGTTTGACTCCAGGCAAGTGACTGTAACCTGTATAAGCCTCAATTTCCTTGTGCATGTTGTGGAGTTAAAGATAGAACCTACTTGATAAGATTAAGTGAGACATTGTCTGAAAAGTCCTTAAGAACCAATGATTATAGCTAGTTTTATCATCAGTAACCCTTTCAACTTTCAGGCCAGAAGTCCTTGTCTCTAAGGACCAACAGCTCGGTAGCACCGTCAGTCACCATGCTACCATAATCAGAACCTTTTGTTCCTTGACCAGAGAAAGCTTAACTGCTTATTGCAACTGAGTCAAAGAGCTGGGCGCAGCTCCCTCCTCCTGCGGCCTCTCTTCTGTGATGCTGCTGCTGACTCCACAGAGGGGTAAAGCAGCTGAATTAAGTGCATTTCCGTGTCAATTCTGTCTGCCTCTGGGGGACCTCTCCAAAAGCTTATGTATAATCATGGTACTGAGAAGTGGTTTAAAAAGTGGCTTATCACCTTTCTTCATTATCTCTATTAGTGCCTCCAAGGCCACTCCAAATAAACACAATAAAAGCAAAAATCAAGTGCCTGCTATGCCCAGAGTCTCAAGACCTGTCCTGAAGCCCACCTTCCAACAAGAGTGCCCCCTCCAAATTCCACCTGTGGAGACATCCTGGCGTCTCCACTGCCTGTGACAAATCTGTCTTCTGTTGGTTATTGATTGATTGACTGAATAATGGGGATGCTCCCTAGTATCGGATACATCATCCTCACATCAAATGTCTAACGTGTAAAAAGGAAGAATTCATTTAAGTGTTCATCAAATTAATGGAGTGCTATCGCATGCCAGGCCCAGAAAAGGCATTGAGGACTCAAAGATGAGTAACATGCAGTCCTAGCCCTACTAGAAACACACATTTTAGTGATGCCCATGTGTCTTAGAAATTAAATGGTGCGAACTATGTGACAGATACTACAGACTCAGCCCAAAGCCAGAGCTTCACAAACACTTCTTTACTTAAAAAAAAAAACAAAAGAAAAAACCAGACCTCCTTCAGAAGTTTCTGTCTTACTGATATTTATACCACAAACAGGGGTTGAACAGATTTGAAATGGTTTTAACCACACTGTCATAGAAATTTCAAATATCCAAGAACCTGCCATACATTTCTAAAACATCTGCCTGAGTATTTTAAGAATCCAAACACACACTCACACACACACACACAGGTCAATGACCCCCTACCAAACCTAGAGAACAAAAATCTAAATTAAAGAATCTGAGGCTTTTAGTTTCAAGTGGTAAGTTAGCATCCACAAAGCTCTGTACTGACTAACAGCTTGGCAAAAACTCCTGAGAAATGCTCTATGTCACTCATTTTTCCCAGTTTCACTCTCATAATGCCATTGGATAAACCAGATGCCACGAGGTGACTCTTTGGATCCAAGTCATCCGGAACCATTACAGGCCTGGCATGAAGGCCGCAGTACAGGTGAAGAAAGGAACAACAGGGTTTCTTCTCTTCCTTGTAGTTATGTGGCAGTTCTGTCCCTTCTAACTACATGACATTAGCTTACCAACCTTATTTTTCTCACCTCTAAAGTGGGGGTAATAATCACATCTTCTGCACGGCATTGATGGAAGGGAAGACTGAGCACCTGACTGCCATACACCTGCCTATTCGGAGCTCTCATAGAATCCCCATAGGCATGTCTGTCATTATTGAAGAAGTAGTCCAGTACACCATCATCATCATCACCATCATCATCACTGTCATCATCACTGACAGGCTCCAGCCTTAAGATTCATTGGGGGGAAAAAGGACTCATTTTGGAAAAGAGGAGACCCAAGCAAAGAGAGAAAGAGAATCTCGTCTGGCCCTTTCTGGGCATTTATTTTGTGACGGTCACAGAGCTAAACGCTCTATCCACTGCGCCTCATTCAGTCTTCCCACCAACCGTCGCATGAGGAAGGTGCTACTACTAGCCCCCTTCCAGAGCTGAGGAAACTGATGATTGGAAACCGGAGTCACTTAATGTCACACAGCTAGCGTGGCAGAGCTGTAAGTGGCAGCCACAACCTGTGCAAAGAGGAGAAGGACACTGTCCCGCCTGCTTTCCCCCCAGCCCAAGCCTTCGCACAAGACAGGCTAAGAAACCTGTCAAATGTCTGGTAACTCAAGGCGGCCTCACCTTCTGGTTTGTCTTTTTGGCTTTGTTTTGTTTTTTAATATATGGTCTGTGCCTCTTTTTCCTCACAAAGCATCCTTTCCATTTTTTTTCAGAAGATAAAGATACTAAGTAACTACCAAAAAAAAAAAAAAACCAACAAAAGTCAGATAAATAAATTTTAAGATACTGTGGCATTAATTTAATTATTTTCCTTTTAGTTTATGGACAGAATCTTGGCTTGGGAAGAATCCTACATAATTATAATTCCCTTGCCTCTGTATTTTGTTCTTCTTTACAGGCTTTTTTTTTAAGCTTATAGATGAAGATCTTTTTCAACAAAAGAAAGACACTTTGAAGGAGCCAGCTGTGTGTCTCTCAGCAGCCTGGCAGCTGGCACTGCAGACCCTTGGCTGCAGGCGGTGAGCGTGGAGTGTGGGAAGAGAATGCCTTGCCTCTCCTGCCTCTCTGATGTGAGTCCACAGGTGGAGGAGTTCCAGCTGGGAAGGTGGGAGCCCAGGTTTGCCTTGAATCGTAGCTGAAAGGGCCTAACCTTGGCAGAGGACAAGACACAAAGGGGCCTTCATCACTGCACAGCGTGACAATGCACCACACAGAAGACCTGCCTCTCTAGAAAAGCTCACTTAGCTGGCAACTGCCAAAGGGAGAAACAGTGTTTGTCCTTAAGCTGAAATGCGAAACAACGGTCCCCTCCTTTCTCTGCCACACACTCTGGAAAGACACTGTGATCCTTCTTTCCATGCATGTAGAGAAGAAAGGGAGGCGCAGAGAAGGAGGATTTTGGTTCTCAAGCCCACACGACAGGCAGTGCCAAGGAGACAATAAAAGGGTAGGTGCCTGACTCCCAGAATACTGGAAAGTTTGGAAGGGTTGTGAGGCGAAGATTGCCACCTATGTCATTTCTGTGAGTTGAAAGTAGAAAAGTCCAAACTGTGACATAAACTCCATCTGAATAGTACAAACTCCAAATCTATTTTTCCTATTCAAACAAAAATTAATTTTAAATATTCATTCTATGGGTTGCTATGCAAATGATATATTTACAGGTACTAACACATGATATAATGTAATGATAATGACTATCTCAATATGATAATTTTCTATTGTTTTATTTTTTAAATATATTTTATGGAGTATGCCATTACATTGTCCCATTTTTTTCCAACTTTTATTCCCCTCCACCCTGCACACCCTCTCCCACCAGTATTCCCCCTGCTTAGTTCATGTCCGTGAGTTGTACATATAAGTTCTTTGGCTTCTCCATTTCCTATACTATTCTTAACATCCCCCTATTTTGTATCTACCAATCATGCTTCTTATTCCCTGTACCTTTTCCCCTGTTCTCATCTCTCCCTCTCCCCACTGATAACCCTCCATGTGATCTTCACTTCTGTGATTCTGTTCCTGTTCTATTGTTTGCTAAGTTTGTTTTTGTTTTTGTTTTTAGGTTCAGTTGTTGACAGTTGTGAGTTTGTTGTCATTTTACTGTTCATATTTTTTATCTTTTTTTTTCTTAGATAAGTCCCTTCAATATTTCATAGAATAAGGGTTTGGTGATGATGAACTCCTTTAACTTGAACTTATCTGGGAAGCATTTTATCTACCTTTCCATTCTAAATGATAGCTTTGCTGGAGAGAGTAATCTTGGATGTAGGTCCTTGCCTTTCATGACTTCAAATACTTCTTGCCAGCCCTTTCTTGCCTGTAAGGTTTCTTTTGAGAAATCAGCTGACAGTCTTATGGGCACTCCTTTGTAGGTAACTGTCTCCTTTTCTCTTGCTGCTTTTAGGATTCTCTCCTTATCTTTAATCTTGGGTAATGTACTTATGATGTGCCTTGGTGTGTACTTCCTTGGGTCCAACTTCTTTGGGACTCTTAGCTTCCTGGACTTCCTGGAAGTCTATTTCCTTTCCCAGATTGGTGAAGTTCTCCATTGTTTTTTGAGATAAGTTTCCACTTTCTTGCTCTTCCTCTTCTCCTTCTGACATCCCTATGATTTGGATGTTGGAACGTTTAAAGTTGTCCCAGAGGTTTCTCAGCCTCTCCTCATTTTTTGAATTCTTGTTTCTTCATTCTGTTCTGGTTGAATGTTTATTTCTTCCTTCTGGTCTAAGTCATTGATCTGAGTCCTGGTTTCCTTCCCATCTCTGTTGGTTCCCTGTACATTTTCCTTTATTTGGCTTTTACAAAGCCTTCACTTATTCCTCTATTTTGTGACCATACTGAACCATTTCTGTGAGCATCCTGATTACCAGTGTTTTGATCTCTGCATCTGATAGGTTGGCTATCTCTTCGTGGCTTAGTTCTATTGTTGGAGCCTTGATCTATTCTTTCATTTGGGCCATGTTTTTTTTTGGTTTTTTGTGTGGTTTTTTTTTTTTTTGTCTCAGCAGGCCTGTTACACAGTAAGTGGTGGAGCCTCGGGTCATTGCCAAGGTGGGGCAACCCACAATGCTGCATTGTGGCTCTGTATGTTAGGGAGGGGTCCAGGAGGGAACAGTGCCACTAACTCAGCTCTAAGCTAACTTTCAGTCACTTATCCCACTACCCACAAGCAAATTGGGCCTTTCTAGTGCTGATTTCCAGGTGGATCAGTTTGGGTACATTCTAGGACACTGTGGGTCTCTCCAATGAACTCTCCTATGAGGCAGGGAATTTCTCCTGCTGTTGCAACCCCCACAGATGTTTACAGTCAGAGGTTTTGAGGCTTTATTTCCCCATGCTGGAACCTTGGGTTGCATGGTCTGTCTCACTCCCCAGTTGTTCCTCCCAGTTTATCTGCACCTAAATGTGGGACTGCCTGCTCCAGCAGCCTCTGCCTTGCTGCAAGTCCACTCCACCCTGGCTGCCCATCTCTGCCTCTCCTACCAGTCTGGATGAATGTTTCTTTCCTAAGTTCTCCATTGTTGGACTTCCATACAGTTCAGTTTTCTGGCAGTTCTGGTTATTTTTTGTTTTTAAATTTGTTGTTGTCCTCCTTTTGGTTGTGCGAGGAGACAAACTACCTATGCCTCCATCTTGGCTGGCTCAATATGATAATTATTTATGATCAGATACTTCCAGTGGTTACCTGGCCCACCATGTGGCTTTAATGTGACAAATAATTTTAATAAGCCACTTATTCCCCAGCTGTCATGGGACAGGGGTGGGGCTGAGTGAGGAGGGTAGAGGGATAGAGGAAAAAAAGAGAGAAAACTCATAAATAGGGACAACAATGTGGTGATTGCTGGGGGAAGAGGTAGAGGAAGGTCTAGGAGGATAAATGGTAATAGATGGAGAAGACTTGGGGTGGTGAACACAGAGTACAGTGTACAGATGATGTGTTGCAGAATTGTGCATCTGTAACCCACATAATTTTATTAACCAGCATCACCCCGATAAACTCAATAAAAAGGAGAAACAACTTGTGAAAGTGATTAAAAATGAGGCTGATGAAGATCTCATCCTAGGAGCATGAGTGCCAGCTCTGCCTTTCCCTTGATGTTTCTGTGGGCTTGAACCAATAATATTGTCTCAATCCATAGTTCATTTGCAGGAGTCCTTTTAAGCCAATGTCCATTTTGTGGACTAGACAATATAAACCATAAATCCATATAACCACATGCACATAAACCTCCATACTCTCCAACCCACTGAAAGCAGTAAATAAGTGAGGACACCATTGCCAACCCGGCCGCCCCCATGGAGAGGAACCCCCACTCATCCTTGCACTACCTCATGAGTATCTGACATCTGGCCATCTGACAGAGGGACTGGTAAGCATTCCAATGTCAATGTGGGTACTAAATAGAAAAAAGAAATTCTGTCTAGTTTGTTTAAAATAATCTAAAAGTATGCTAAATAGCATAAAAAGTAAAATGACTCCCAATACAAAATTTAAAGCACAGAAATGATGAATAAAACATACTGTCACCCGTTGAAATGCAGAGCTAAGCTTCAAAGAAAATAAGATCAAGTTTAGGAGCAAAAGGGAGGAAGATGCTGGATGCTAGGTGGTAAGTGGCAGCTATAGCCAACCCGTGTATCCTTGCCAGTCCTCATAACCAAGGGCCTTGTCTTCGGACCTCCACCCAGCAGCCAGGAAAACAAGGTGGAAGTTGGAACTGAGACCCTTGTATAAAACCTGGGTTATTAGAGCTACACATTTAGTGAAAGAATAGAAAATAAAAAATATAATAAAATTAATTTGCTGACAAAAGGATAAGAGTATTTGTCTTAGTCTAGGCTCAGGAGAGAAAAAATCCTCCCTAAGCATTATTAACGTTATGATTGCCCCCAAGTGGGTTTAGAATCTGAACTTGTACCCCAAAGTGGTTTAGGGAAAAACAGGCATTAAAGTACTCCAAGACTGGTAGCTACCCAGTGTGCCAACTAGAAGCAAACCCAAATTAACTCTGGAAAGATATGTTGTCAACCCAAGCTCAGAAAAGTTCCAAAGATAAACCACCATAGAACACAGATTCAAAATTCAAAAGTGCATGATTACTCAGGGTGTTATGAGTGAGAATCAGCAGAAACAATGGCCAGCAGAATTAGAGCCCTAGGAATTATCAAGTATTTAATACAAAATAAATATAGTAAAATGTTCAAATAAATTTAAACAAAATAAAAGCGTTAACAAGGAAAAATAACTATCATAGTATTTCACTTAAGAGAAAATACTAAGCCCTGGCCAGGTGGCTCAGCTGTTTGAAGTGCCATCCCGTACACCCAAGTTTGCAGTTTTGGTCCCTGTCAGGGCACATAACTACATTGTGGGTTCAATCTCTGGTTGGGGCACTTAACGCAAGGCACCCAATCAATATTTCTCCCTCACGTCAACGTCTCTGTCTCTCTGTCTCTCTCTCCCCTCACCTCACTCTCTAATGTCAATAAAGCATACCCTTGGGTGAAGACTAAAAATAAATAAATAGGCTGCCACCACCACTGTGGCCGAGACCAAGATGGCCAGGAGACTTGCTGCCTTCCTCAAGAATGCTTAGGCCGAGGAACTGGTACTGGTCGCATCCTTCGTCATCAGGGGCCTCACTATAATTCTGCCCCTCTTCAGCCCCCCAAACCAGATATGCGGCCATGATCAACAAGGTCACATCCTACAACTACCCGGTGCCCGTCCGAGATGATGGGACATGTCCGACGTGCCCGGCCGCCCCCAAGCCTCCAGACCCCCAGACCCCAAGGCCCCCAGATCCCCCAGCCTGGAGAGACTGTCAACACCTCCACTGACCGGAAGGATATCCCCTCCCCTATGAAAATGTGAAAACCAAAAAATAATAATAATAAATAAATAAATATTTAAAAACTAAACAAAAATCAAAAAGAAATTCTGTGGGGAGGTTAATCCACAGACTAGACCCAGTCGAAATGAGAAGTACTAAAACTAAAAGGCACATCTGAAGACATGACCTATCATGCACCACAGAGACAAAAAAAATAGGAGAGAGGCTGAGACTCAGAGTCACACTAGGTTATACCGCAGATGGGTAAGACTGATTATTCAATTTTGTTTCCAGGTTGCTTTTACATTGGCTTACTCCTGAAGCAGCAAATAGGGAAATAAAGGCATTACCATTGGAGAGACGTGGAGGGCAGGTGGAAGGCAATGTCAAGCCGCACCCTTGTAAGTTTCAGAAGCAACCCCAGCATGTGATGCTCTGTCCCACTGTGGAGGGAGGTGCCTACCACGTTGCAGACGCCTAGAACTGACCTTGAAAGATAAACTGTTACCAAGTAACTTAACCACATTCCTAAACAAAGCTCAAGAATATTTACAGGGATAAAAAATATATACAGAGCTCAACAAGATAACATTAAAAACACAGCAGGCGCACTGGAAAGGAAGAAGTACAATGTTTTTATTCACAGACAGCATAATTGTATAGGTAGAAAATCCAATCGAATCTAAAATAATGTAGTAGAACTAGCAAGCAAGTTTAGCATGGTGGAAAGACACATAGTTAATATTAAAAAGTCAATTGTATTTTAATATATTAGCAATGAATAATTAGAAATTGAAATTTGTAAAAATATCATTTAAAACTGCATCAGAAAACTTAAACTTCTTAGGAAGTAATCTAACAAAATATGTAGAAGACCTATACACTGAAAACTGTAAAACATCGCTAAGGAAACTAAAGAAGATCTAAATAAATAGAGGAATATAATTGTTCATGAATCAAAAGACTCCATAATATCAAGGATGTCAATTTTCCCCAAATTAATTTACGGGGTCAACACAATCCCAATCAAAACACCAGCAGGCCTTTTCTTCACATTGACAAGATGCCTCTAAAATTCATGCGGAAACAGAAAGGAGCTACCGCAGGCAGAACAGCTGTGAGAAAGAGGTACAATGAAGGATTCTCACCACTTGCTTCAAAACTTAATGTAAAACAACAGCCAAAATCTGGAAATAACACAAAAGTCCATCATCAGGTGAGACTGAACAGACTTGCAGTATAACCACACAAGGGAATGCCACTCAGCTATTAAAAGGAATGGGCTATCATTGATACACACAAGAATAATTCTCAAACTAGTTATGCCGACAAAAGAAAACAAAAAAAGTTCATACTGTAAGATTCCATTTATATAAAAGTCGAGAAGATGTAAACAAATCTATGGTGACAGAAGGTGAATCAGTGAGGGCCTTGTGGGGTGAGGTTGAAGGGAGGGATCACCACAGGGCATGAGAAAACTTTTGGGGCGGTGGATGTTATCTTTGTAAAAGGATTTAAAACACCATGAGAGCAAGACGCCAGATTCCCTTGCCTTTCGCACAACTCCCTCCCCCTCTTTTACTGACTTTTCCTCCCTGCCCACACATTGCCTATCCACTAAACTGTGAGGACTGGAAAAACAGCTTTCAGGAGCATTGTTCTGAAGGTTATAGTGATGGGATTGCACTAACTATCCCAAGCAATGAGCACAAGTAAAGGGGCCAATCTCTAACGAGTCTAGCTACGAGGTTCACAGCAGTAAAAAACTAAAACCTCTGTGTGAGCCACAGCACAAGGACACGTGTCTGCTATTCTGCTCACCCTACAAAACCCCAGCCCTGCTTTCAGTGGGAGTTAGCTCATCTTCACACCTGCTGAGTCGTTAACCTTTGTCACAGTCAGGTAAACATTTAAGATCTTAATTGGGGTGATGCTGTATACATATGTGAAAACATTAGACTGTGTAGTAGTTTAAATATGTGCAGTTTATTGTACATTAATTACACCTCAAAAAAAGCTGTTTAAAAAATAAGTCCTACTTAAGGTGGAAAATCAGGTAGAAGCATCCAAACCTGAAAGTGGCAAACGGACAAGTGCTGGAGGCACCAAATATTCCACAAACCCTCTCCTGGGTCCAGAGCCTGTTTACTCAGTGGCCTTTCCTCCAGACCGAGCCCCACACTAGACACTCTTCCATTCCTTCTTGGGCAGTGTTTGCCCAAGTGACAACCCTTCTACACACGTGACTTGCAAAGGGAGCTTTCTCCTTTTTTGGCTCCATTAGCCGTTATTCAGTCAGCTCTGTTTGCCCCTCAAGGCTCTAAAAATTGGTACCTCATCACCAGGCTGAAAAAGCAAGACTCTATAGTTTCTCTTCAGATCAAATAAATCTTTCTCCTTTTACTAAAACAAAGAGAAAGGATGATTCTCAGAAGTTTTTTATGAAATCACGCTCATTATTTTACAAAGAACATATGTACTGCGGACCTAGAAAAACACAGTGTGCAAAGGCCTGGGCATATACTCTTGACCCTCACCTTCTCTTAATGGTTTGAGCTGTGGTTTCTGATATCACAAATACAAAGTACACTGCTTTGCCTTTGGATAAAAAAAAGTTAAAAAAAAATCTTCAGCCTTCCGCAATCCATGAGTTCTTGCTTGATGCTGGGGCCAAGAGCAAGGGGAAAAGCCAGAGGTAGGGTCTGCCTCCTACACCCCGACTCAATGCCTTTTTGTACTTTCCTACCACAAGTAGAGCAATTGATCAGCCAAGGTAACGGAGAGTTAGCAGTGCTAACCCTGTTTCCTATGGGATAAGAAAGGCTCCAATGATGCTGTCACAGGATACCTTGTCGAATCACCAGAAAAAATGAGCAGGAGAATGGGGAGAGAGGATCCTTCCTTTTTCTTTTTTCTTTTAGATTGGCCACTTGAGGTTTTTCCCAGCCTCAGTGGTCCAGTGTACTCCTGCTTGCCCAGAGAAATAAGTGAACAGAACCTGGAAGAAGAAATTACCATTTAAACAGGGCTGGTGCACACCAAGGCACCAGTTGTACTAACAGAACGACTCAGGTCTTGACACTTACCTGAGCAATCCAATCCACCTGTTCCTAGGATGTGCTTGCCACATCCTGGTCCCATGAGAATGATGCTGTCACAGCATTACCCTAAGGAAACTGTATTTACAACAAGACTGACTGAAATTCAGAGGCCTCCATACTGTAAAAACCGAGCAGGCAGCTTACCCACCACAATGGCCTCTGGTCACTTGCATCTTTGGATGGTGAGCCCTAAATCTTCCCAGGAAAAAAAAAAGACTAAATAAAACATAACCATGAATTGAGCTCATTGGTTCTTAAATGAGCCACCTGATTCCATGTAATGTGAAGGACATATGCTAATTGCAATGCAAGTTATTTAACAACTCTTGGCAGCAACATCAAACTAATTTTAAATGTGATTGGTCCCTGTGTCCTTTTACCCATAGTGGGGGTGGGGGGGGCAGGGTGAGTCAGACATTGACTGTGACGACAAGGGACTGGTTGGAGATCTAGCACCCATGGGCACACTGAAGTTAGTTTGCTTGTGGGGTATTAAGTCTTTCAGACACACTGTTTCCTATTTGTACATCTTAATTTGTGTATGTGATGTTAAGATCTTAATTTGCATTTGAGATGTTAATAAAATATTCTTTACAATTGCTAAAAAATGTTGTATGCTGTAAGCCCCTTCTGATTTCAGAAAGGAATCAGGATACAAAAGTCCTATACCCACCATTCCTGCATCTTTAAAATTCTCCTTATCCTCCTTCAGTAGTTAATCCCCATTACTAGCTAAATATTCTTCTTATTACATTTTCTCCATTCAAATTATTTTTATGGCTTTTGTCTCCTGCTAAACCATACATTTCTAGGGATACTTCTTGGCCTTGCAACCTGCCCAACTGTGCCTCATGGCCCAATGTAGCGCCCCACACGTTCAATTGCAATATACCTCACTTTACATGTCAGTCACCCCCACTGGACTGCCGGCTGCTCTGTGGCAGTGACTAAGGAAGGTAGTAAAGTGTCAGAGGCAGGGGCTCTGCGGCCAACTGCTGGGTTCATATTGTGGTCCCAAACACTCAAAGGCAGTGTCCTGAACTTTCCTCATAAAGCTGGCTGTGAGGATTAGCAGAGAAAAAAATAGAAACACTTAAGTATTGTGCCTGGAATAGAACACGTGCTTAGTATGAGTTAGCTGCTTTGCCTATCTTATCCATCTGTGTATTCCCAACGTTGTGAAACTAGGAGCTGCTGAGTGACTGTTTAATGAGCGAACCCATATCTATTATAGACAAGTGAACGAATGAGCTTTGCCTCTAAGATGAAAGACAAAAAAAAACTGTTATAGAAAAACACTTTATTTTTCATTGTTAGAAAACCTGTGGCCCTGGAAATCATTTTCCTATATCCTGCATGTATTCAATGGGGGTTAGGCAAAGTGGGAGAAAAGAAAAACACTGTTAAGTGCAAGAAAAGTGCATGGGAAAGGACATAAGAGATAGAGGACCATTCAGAGAGAGGACGTGAACCAAGTATGGGAAATAAAAACCAAATCAGAAGATGTTTTTTTAAAAAATAAATGTGAGGCGAAACAAAAGGAAAAATGGAAATTACACAGAGAAATATTAGTTAGCAAAAAACATAGCAACATAGTTCTGTATGAACCATCTCAGGACTTTCTGTTATTGTTGTTCAAGTACAGTTGACCTGATTTTCTCCCCTCCACACCCCCCACCCCAACCCTCCCCGCCTTCCACCCTTGAACCTACCCCATTTGGTTTTGTCCATGTGCCCATTATACATGTTCCTTGATGGCCCTTCCTCTATTTTCCCCCATTATCCTTCTCCCCACCCCCTCTGGTTATGGTCAGTTTGTTCTTTATTTCAATGTCTCTGGTTATATTTTACTTGTTTGTTTGTTTTGCTGATTAGGTTCCACTTATAGGTGAGATCATAGGGTATTTGTCTTTCAGGACATTTTAATAACCATAACGAGGACACTCAATTACTCTTTCCTTGTATCATCTGAACCTGCAGCTGGTTTTGGATTCCTTTCCCTCCTCTTTCTCCTGCTCATGTCTTAGGGTCACTGGAATTCTATTCTAGAAGAACCCCCCTAGCAGAGGCCATCACCCTGAAATATTTGTCATTTTCACTTGGCCACTCGTCCCAGCAGTAAACTGAGAACTTCACTTCTGCTCACCCTGCTCTTCATGGGCTTCATTTACAATGGCCAATTCTAAGGTTTGCTTGTTTTGTTTTATTTTGTTTTGTTAGAAAAATTGGGAGAAGTCTCCCCATTATGAGAAGCATGCACTAACAGGTGCCACCATGGGGACTTTCCCTGCCTCAAAATGAAACTGGGTTAATTGGGAAGGGCATGGAGAATTACCGAAGCCCAATTAACAAAATCTAAAGTCTCCCAATTAACAAGATAATTGTTCAATGGCTTTGGGGCAGCACTTAGAGCTTGAGGGGAAAAAAATACCACTTCTTCCTGGCTTACTCAGAGAGTAGCTTAAGATCCTTTCCACCCCGTAAAAGAAGCCTAGAAGTATGTAAAGAGATTTCAAGAAGTTTGGATAGAGTATACTTGTGGAAATCTCTGAATGGAAACCATGTGACTTGAGGAGCCCAAGCAAAAATATTTCTTGTATTGAAATTTCTTGTTGGACTTGACCTCAGTGATATCACTAACGTCAAAGCCTCCACCGATGAGTGACCTGACACAGACACAGGACATTCTTGGCCACCCCTCCTCAATTTCTGTCTACTTGTTCTGAGCGTTACCTGTGCTCTAACATTCTTCCTTCATTAATACACTGTTCCCTCTTGACTCTGTACAGTTGTGATAGCATTTGCTACTTATCAACAATTTTTAAATCAAAATACAATATAATCTCCATGAAAGATCAAAACAGGAGGAGTGGGAGGAAGAATGCTTTTGGGGGCTCATCCCCTGTGGGAGGCTTCTCACTGGAGACCTGGGGCTCACCCTCTGATTGCAAATGGAACTTCTGTGAGATCAGGCGGTGCGAGGAAAATTCTCACAACAACTGAGAGAAACAGCACGGTCCCTGGGAGCATAAACACCTCCGTCACGAAGTAGACACTATGCTCATAAGGCGAGCTCAGCCCTTGCCATCACAGAGACAGCCACCATCTGCCTGCTCTTAGTCCCCTGCACAGTCTGTACTCTCCCTGCCACAGGCTGGGCTGGGAGCCAGCCGTCCCTGCTCTGTGAAGACGGCAGGCAAGGGTGCCCACCATGTGTGAGCAGAGCGCCCTGCTGGCCTCACAGGCCGGGCTGGGGCTTGGGTCTGTGTGCACCTCTAGCCTGCGCCAGGCTGGGCCCATGGGCGCTTCTCCTTGGACAGCCTGTCAGCTGCTGGGATTCTCCTTTGCTTGCATGATGTTGTGACATCCCTGAAACAGATTTCTGGTTCTGTTTTTAATGCTACGATGCCAGGAGGGGAGAGAAAAACTAAAGTATGGGTGCTGAGGCCTCCCACCAGCAGCACTGGGAGCTAGCCCTCACAGGAACCTGTTTTCTGAGGTCCAAGTTTAAAATAGCACCATCCACATCTGAAGTAAGCCATCACGGACATTCTGAGCTTCTTCAACCAGGCCTGTTGCTATCCTCTTCCCTTTGAATTACGAGAAAAGTTTTGGGGAATAAAAAGGATAATTTCTACTATTTGGGCCTCAAAGCCTTTAACCAAATGTTAATTGTACATATTTCTACTCTGCTATGTAGTCCCTGACACCCTTCAAGAAAGAAACTGAGATTTCTTCTCTCAAACAAATGGAACAGTTGGTGATTGACCTGTCCCCACACAAAAAAAATTCTAACATTTTTGCACTTGGACCTGTTTAAGTCTTATTTATTTATTTTTAAGATTTTATTGATTTATTTTGGGAAAGGGAAAGGGAGGGAGAAAGAGAGGGAGAGAAACATCAATGTGTGGTTGCCCCTTGCGCACCCCCTACTGGGGACCTGTCTCACAACCCTGGCATGTGTCCTGACTGGAAATTGAACCACTGACCCTTTGGTTCACAGGCCGGTGCTCAGCCCACTGAGTTACACCAGCCAGGACTGAGTTTTAATTTTTAATATTCTCTACTCCATGTTTACCCCTTATAATCCTGGGAATTATGAACATTTGTAGAATATTCATATATTAGGTATTTTTAATATAATAAATCTCAAGAGTAGCACTCTCTTAAGTTCCCACTCACTATAGGAAAAGCCATAAGCTGAAACTCATCAAAATGCTGATGGCTAATTTGCTTTAAAAGTTCTACCTCCCCAGAGAGGACAGTCTGGCATTTTCCATAGAAACCTATAGAGCACTTCAGTCTGTCATTTAGGGAGGGAATTCCCTACAGATGAATCTAGTGAAGCCAGAAGTCTCATCGTGCTCCGTGACTGGATTTGCATTGGCAGCTTCTTCCCAGAGCACAAACGAAACTTGAACCAGAGCTCTGGTCCTCATGTCACCTCTATATTAATGACAGTCCCGGCAAACCGTGGCTCAGATGCTCAAGGGCTGGGACTGGCACGGCTAGTGGAAAGTAATAGGAGATGTGTCAGGGAAGACTGTAGGTAGCAGAAGTGATAATGAGACCGAGTGTGATCCCCAGCTCCCATCAAAATTAAATGTGCAAGTGTCTTTATTCTCTAATTAGACATTTACATCATTCACTTTCCAGCCTTCAGAAACATCCAAGGAGAGTGCTGAGCGTGCCAGTTTTTCTATTGACCTTTCACGGCTTTGCAAAGCACAAATCCCCAGGAGTAGAGGGGTATATGGGGGCGGGGAGGGTAAGGAGTACAGATTTAGCACTCGCTCCCAAGTCAAGCACAGTCAGCCCGTCCTTCAGCAAGGCCCGCTGTTACTAGCAGAGATTCTGGGAAAGAAGGTGTCTGCTGAATGTTCGCATCTTAAATCCAAATAATTTATCCCATATGCTACAGGCAGCTTCAGATCACAGAAGCATTTTTCTGTGGTTTCTGAGTAGAACAGCTTGTCTCTTCCTGCTGCTTTATAAGCATAAAGAAGAGGAAATAAATACTCAAGTTTTTGGTAAGTTACAGGCAAAATCTTCATGTGTCGCATCTTGTGACTGTAAACACTCATGCTGTCTTCTCTCCCCCTCTCAAGCTTTTGGGAGATTTAGGGTTTTCCAAGGCCACAATTACCCTTATCGACGTGTATATTTTACTCAACCTATTTCTAATCTTTGCTGTCCAAGAAATGCCCATCACTGTAATGAGATGTCATGGGGACAATTAGTGGTACTGTGGAAGGGGCAGAGGCCAGAGAGTGGAGACGTTTGTTCCAGGGCTGGTTCCCCTACTCACTAGCTGTTTGGCCTCAAACTAACCACCTCACCTCTCTGGGCTTTGGTGTTTCTACCAACCAAAGTGAGGTGAGAGACAGGAAGGGCTGGCCGTTGCAGCCAGCAATGTGCTCCCCCTATCAGTTATTGGCCGGGCTTATTCATGCCCTCCAGCCACTCACATACACCCCGTAACATACACACACGCGTGTGCCCACACACAAGTATATTTTTAAGAAATTTAAAATTTAGAATCGTTTTTAAATGAAGACAGAGGATGTTAGATAGAAAAACCCTCAGAATTTTTATGGGCCCCCTGAAGTCTTACAGGGGAGTCCAACCTTTTGGCGTCTCTGGGTCACACTGGAAGAAGAAGAGTTGTCTTGGGCCACACACATTAAATATACAAATATTAACTAAAACTGATAAGCAAAAAAAACGGTTTTAAGTAAATTTACGGTTTTGCGTTGGGCCACATTCACAGCCATCCTGGGCTGCATGGGGCCTGCAGCCATGGTCTGGACACCACTGCTAGAATCAATCATCTCAATGGCAACCCCACCTTAAGATGATATCATTCTTTCTTTCAAAATGCTCTTCCCACAAACTTCCTCCATCTTGGTTAATAGCAACCTGTTCCTCTCCCTGCTCATGTCAAAACCTGGGAACCAAGTTTTGCTCTCTTCTCTCCCACCCACACCCCATCTACCAACAAGTCCTGCCTGCCTCACCTTAAAGTATACTTCCACTCAGAAAGCCCCTCCCTTAAGTCTCCTAAGTATTTCTCTATTTTCAACCACCCCCGCACACGCCAAGTATATTCTCAACACAATGGCCAGAGTATATCTTTTAGAAAGTAAGACTGCTCATAGTTCACTCTCGGTCCGATGCCTCCAAAGGTTTCCTTCTATTAGTTCTGATTTGATCCCCTTCGTCTCTGACTTTTGCTAGTTCCCAGTTCTCTCTGCTGCAGCTGTGCCAGCCTCTCTGCTTGTCCTCCAACACACCAGGTACATACCCACCCCCAGGCTCTTGCCCAGAACCTTCTTTCCCCACTCCCACCCCCACCTTCAAGGTTTGCATCCTTACTCTCTTCAAATCTCTCATCAAATGGGAGTGAGAATTCCCAAGTCCCACCCATCCTGCCCTTGACACTCCAAACCTCCTCACTCTGTCTTATCGTGCTCTATCACCTGTTCTTTTTATTTACTCTGTCTGATTTCTCCCCCTGAAAGCCCCCGTAGAATATAAACCTCATGAGCGCAGGGGCTCAGTCTATTTTGTTCTCTGCAAATCCACCACATAGTAGGAGCTCATAAATCATCAGGAAATGAATAAAAAACACAGTATTAGTGAATATCTACTCCGGGAGTCAAGTGACTGAAATAGATACAATACTGAAGGAAGCCAACATGGGCAAGACCTAATGCAGCTTGCACTTTTAGTGAAAGAAAATGTACTAAATGGAGACTTTATTAATTTATCTATTTATTTAAGTCAGATAACCTCCAGTAGTGATAACGAGTAATGGAATAAACAAGAGCTAAGGGTAGGGATGAAGGACCACTTGAAACAGGACAGATAGGAAAGACCTCTTGGGGAAACATGGACAGCAGAGATCTGAATGACAAGGAGGAGGCAGCCAGGTGTGGGAAAGCATTCCAGGCAGAGGGGACAGAAATGCAAAGGCCCTGAAGGCAGGAACAAAGCTCAGTGAATTGCCAGAATGACAACATCAGTGGGGCTGGAGCACAGCACACCAGCGAGAGCCTGGAAGGAGGCAAGATCACAGAGGATTATAACAAAGCACTCGCATTTTATTTTAACTCTAGTGGGAAGCTATCGAGATTTAAGAAGGTGAATGATAGAGTTTAATTTACATTTTTAAAAGATTACTCTGACTTCTCTGTGGAAGATGGGCTTTCTGTGAAGCAAGAGTAGAACCAGTTAGGAGGCTGTCTTGCAGTTGTCCAGGGAAAGGCAACTGTGGCTTGAATCAAGGTACGAATTGTCTGGAAGCTAAAATGGGTATTGTTGTGACAGTTAAATAAAGAACAGAACCCTACAGAAGTTGAGATGCTCTCGACACAGCACTGCAAATGAGTGCCAGAATAAGGACTAGGAGCCGGTTCTCTGGATTCTTGGCCCAATGTCAGGAAATTAGTAAGAATTCATCTATTGAATTAATTAGTCCTAATATCCAAATAAAGGCCTTTATCCTTAGCAAAAATGTCTCCTATAAAATCATGCCTCAGCGTCTTCCCCTGAGTTTCAATGCTTCTCTCGTCAAAGGAATCCAAATTGCAGATGTACCTTAATGTGACAGGCCAGAGGCCACTGACAAATGTCCTTCCCTCCTGGCTGTGCATGCAGGTCAGAGCTGAGGAGTCCGGTCCACCAACAACTGCTTCTGGAAAGGGCACACGCGTTAGAAGATGGAAAAACACACACAAGGGGTATGTTGCTAAGCTGGTCACACGGTTGCAACAAATGCTGCTCAGTCTCATGTACCGCATGGCAGAATCATCATTAGAGGAGAGGAAAGGAGAGCAATTTATCTATAAGTGCCTTGCCGTCTCCCGTCAACATCGTAACCCTGTCCCCAGAGTGTTAACTCCCAGACCCACCAGGCATCCGCTGGGGCAGACAGGCCTCCTTGTCAGTGCTCCCTTGTCAGGAGCCATTGAACAGCTTCTGGGAGTGTGACCATCTGACAGCCCTCCACTGAGCCCTCTGCAGAGAAAGCCACTTCAGCCAAGGTCTCACCTCCTACCAACAGCAGCCCACATCAGTGACCCGTTCATAACAGCAATACAACAGCTCGGCCCCATTGCTTCAGTTTGGGGCAACTCTGAAGTGTCATCCTGATAGCAGACCTCCCCACTTATCAGCAGAGGCCTTTTTTTGCAGAAGTATCACAGTTCATCCCTTTTCTGTGTCCATCCCCACTCTGCTAGATAGAAGTAGCCTATCCCTATATCTCAGAGACACAAAACAATAACACTAAATAAATTAGGGGGAAAATCCAAAGGCCTGCTATTCCTCTGTTCCCTACTGTTGTTAGTAGAAATGACCAAATGCTTTGTGTCGTTGTACTTTAAATTCAAAATTACTATCAAGGAGAAAGAGGACCATGTGTTATTGCCTCTGAAGTTCCCACCCACATAATGACCAGTTATGAATATGCATATTAAGTAGATAAGTTAAACTTCTGAGCATTTATGTAGAATAGCAATAATAACAATAATTTGTTTTTGAAAATCCCTAACGCTCCTGAGCATCCCTGCCTTCTTCTCAATATTCTGACTAGAACAAACAGGTTGAAAGTTAAAAGCACAGATTTTAGACAAAACAGGAAAAAATGTCTAAGTATCTAAACAAGCAGTCCCAGCCAGCCCAAGGAACCAGGAAGCTTCATGCTAGAGGAAGAATTCAAGTGGAAATTGACTAGAATGTCATAGAGGAAATTTAACAGCAAATAACCCTGAGGCTTTCAACCGTGATTTGCTTTAAATATCTACTGGTCTCATTACAAAATATAATCCTTCTAGAGAGACTATTACTTCTCTGTGAATTACCCCTGAATATAGAAACTCTGTCCACTCCTAAGAGAACACAGAAGAGCTCAGAGTCCCACATCCCAGAGGTAGGTAGGGACATTTCCACCCTAAGGTTTATAACTGCCTTGACAAGTTACACTTCCCAGGGAGAGCTTAGGTTTTGAATGGGTGGGTTAAAAAGAAACCTGGGCTCTGCAACTTCTGCAAGTAGGGGCAGGGCGTCTCGGCTGCCAGTGCTAATAAAAGTTCCCTGCTGTGGTCCAGCACCCAGTGATTCCCCTCAATGGGTTCACAACAACTGTGAGCTGGATCATAGAATCCAAAAAAACAAAACATAATACTTATTGGGCAGATAAACAAAGAAAAATCAAAAAAGAAAATAAAAACCTATGATCACACACAAACATCAGTTTAAGTTTTTTCTAGAATTGGATTAGCATTTCTCCCAGACAAAAGTGATTCTGCAGAATTTAGAAAAGAAAGAGGCATTTCTCTTTGATCTCTTTATACTTGCCTGTGAGGATGACTTGTAGAATATTTTCCAACCACTAAGGTGGAAATCCTCTTTCATAGAAATAACATGTTTCTTCAAAATAGTCTAAATCACTCGATGAGAGTGACCTTTATAAAAAGGAAAAGCAATCCTGATGTTTCCTGTTCTCTCAAAATGATTGGCGTTGCTTCCAACCACCAAAATAACTTGTTTCCCCCTGCTTCTACATAGACCCAACGATACAGAAAAGCAATAAAATGCCACTGACAAAACAGCTGTACAATTCTCAGTGCTATGGAAGGGCAATTTTCACTCACAAAGTAGTTTTATTTTCATTTAGACCCGTAAATGTACACACTGTTAGGGGGTGACTATGAATCTCCCAAGTTTGTCCATAAACGTTCTGAATGAAAAAGTGCAAAGAGTGAGTGACGGGAGGTAAAAGGCCTTTGCAAAAGCTTATCCGTGTTAGCCTTTTTATTCTTGACAAACACATATTATGTTGTAAACACCTGAGTGCTAGCTTTATGTTTCCTCTGCCAAAAACCAGCTCTGAGTCTTGGCAAGTTTAAAATCTGTGGCAAGCATATAATCATTCACTGTTATAAAGCATGGGTCTTCATGCGGAGGCACGGAGAGGCAGCAGAATGGGCAGTCCCAGTGTATAAAAATCAGGAGGGACACTTTGGGAGCCAGCAATCCCACCCTCAGACAAGACCACCCAGCCCAGGCTTCATAGTGCCAGGAAGATAAGCTCCCATAACTTCTCGCTGCAAAAACCAGTGGGGATTGGGGCAGCAAAAGAAACTGTGGGATTCTCAAGAGACTTCTCTTAAAGGGTCTACAACAGACTTAGGACTCACGCAAACCCACCCCCTCTGGGATTCAGCACTAGGGCAACAGCTGGAAGGGCACCAGTGGCATATGGGGAGAAGGGGAGCAAAGTGAAGTTAATGGCAAGGGGGTAAGTGCCAGGGAGACAGCTTCCTCTCAGGCACCCCAGAGGTTAGGAAGCAGCATTGTCCCCTCTCTGAACCCTCCCGCCATTAAGAAACACAAAGCAGCAAAACTTGTTGCCCCGCCCCTGTGACTGCCTAAGGCTCTGGCCGACACAATTTACAGGTGCTCTTTCTACAATAGGCCATGCTACTAAGACAGGGTGTCAAAGCAGCTCTACCTAATACACAGAAACAAACACAGGGAAGATGCCAAATTGAGGAGACAAAGAAATATGGCCCAAATAAGAGAACAGAACAAAATCCCACAAAAGAACTAAGTGAAATGGAGATGACCAACCTATCAGATGCAAAGATCCAAACACTGGTTATCAGGATGCTCAAAGAAATTACTGGGTACTGCAACAGCAGAAAAAAGACCCAGGCAGAGATGAAGATTGCATTAAGTGAAATAAAGAAAAATCCACATGGAAACAACAGTGGAGGGGAAAAAGCCGAGATTCAAATCAACAATTTGGAACATAAGGAAGATAAAAAGCATTCAATCAGAACGGCAAGAAGAACAAAGAATTCAAAAAAAAAATGAGAGCAGAATAAGGAGCCTCTGGGATATCTGAATGATAAATATGCCAGAAGGAGAAGAGGAAAAGTAAGAAATTGAAAACTTATTTGAAAAAAATAATGAAAGAAAACCTCACTAATTTGATGAAGGAAATAGACATACAAGTCCAGGAAGCACAGATAGTCCCAAACAAGTTGGACCCAAAGAGGAACACATCAAGACACATCATAATTAAAAGGACAAATGTTAAAGATAAAGAAAGAGTCTTAGAAGTATCAAGAGAAAAGCAGAGAGTTACCTACAAAGGAGTGCCCATAAGACTGTCAGCTGATTTCTCAAAAGAAACTTTGCAGGCAAGCAGGGACTGGCAAGAGGTATCTAAAGTCATGAAAAGCAGGAACCTACAACCTAGATTACTCCATCCAGCAAACCTTTCATTTAGAATGGAAGGGCACATAAAGCACTTCCTAGACAAGGTAAAGCTAAAGGAATTCATCATCACCAAGCCATTATTACATGAGATGTTAAAGGGACTTATTTAAAAATAAGAAGACTAAAACTATGAACATTAAAATGACATCTCAAAACTATCAAAAACTGAATCTAAAAAATAAAAACAATAACAAACTAAGCAAATAACTAGAGCAGGAATATAGACATGGAGATCATTCAGAGGGTTATGAGCTGGGAAGGGAAAGAGAGAGAATGGGGGAAAAGGTACAGGGATTCAGAGCATAATTGGTAGGTACAAAAGAGACAGGCAGGTGTTAAGAATAGTATAGGAAATGGAAACGCCAAAGAACTTACATGTAGGACCCATGGACATGAACTAAGGGGGGGATTGCTGGAGGGAATGGGAATACCAGGTGGAGGCAGGCAAAGAGGGATAAATTGGGGCAACTGTAGTAGCATAATCAATAAAATATATTTTTAAAAAATATCATATGACCCAGGTACCCACTCTGGGTATCTATATTAAGAATACAAAAGCACTAATTTAAAAAGAGATATGTATCTTTATGTGTATTGCAGCAATATTAAGAACAAAAAATATAGAGACAACCTAAATGTCTACCAGTGAATAAATAGATAAAAAGGTGGTTTATATACAATGGCATACAACTCAGCCATAAATAAGAAAAAATCTTGCCACTTGTTATGATATGGATGGAACTAGAGAATATTTTGCTACGTGACATAAATTAGAGAAAGATAAATATATATTATTTCATTCAAATGTGGAATCTAAAAGAACTGAAACAAAACAAAAGTTTTCTGGGCTCTCTATTCTGTTTTACAGATCTTTTTTTATGCCAGTCTGTTTTGATTACTATAGCCTTGTCATACAGTCATATAGTTTGATATCAGGTAGTGTGATAATTCCAGCTTTGTTCTTCTTTCTCAAGATTGCTTTGGCTATTTGGGGTCTTTTGTAGCTCTATACACATTTTAGGATTATTTGCTCTACTTCTGTGGAAAATGCCATTGGTATTTTGATAGGAATTTCATTGACTCTATAGAGTGCTTTGAGTAGTATGGACATTTTAATGATGTTAATTCTTCAATGTCTTATAGTTTTCCAAGTACAAGTCTTGTATCTCCTTGGTTAAATTTATTACTAGATATTTTATTCTTTTTGATGCAATTGTAAATGGGACTGTTTTCTTAATATCTCTTTTCAATAGCTTATTAATTAGTATATAAAAATGCAACTGATTTCTGAACATTAATTTTACATCCTCCTTCTTTACTAAAGTGAAATAAACAGAGAAAGAAAAATGCCATGTCGTTTCACTTATACATGGAGTCTAGAAATCAAAATAAATTAACAAACAAAACAGAAACAAACTCATAGATACAGAGAACAGATGTATGGTCACCAGATGGGTCAGGATTTGGAGAAAATGGGTGAAAGGGATTCAGAAGTACAAATTGCCAATTATTAAAATAGTCACAGAGATATAAAATACAGTATATGGAATATAGTCAATAACATTATAATAACAATATATGGTGTCAGATGAATACTGGACTTATCAGGGTGATCACTTTGCAAGGAATATGAATGTCTAATACTATGTTGTAGACCTGAAACTAAATATACCGTTGTATATAAACTGCAACTAAAATATAATTATTAAAAATGTTTTAATAGAAATAAACTCAGAGATATAGAGAACAGATTAGTGGCTAACAGAGGGGAGGGGCTGCAGGATGGGTGAAGTGAGCCAACAGCACGGTTATGAACTCTAACCAGACTTATGGCAGGAATCACTTGGAAGTGTATAGAGATGTCAAATAATAACACTGTACACTTAGAATTTACATAATTAAAGATTTTTTTTAAAAAAAACTCTTCTTATCTTGAATTATCCCCATAATGAAGTTGTCATTTAACATATCCATTATAAATTAAAGCATATCCATAGTCAAATAACCATAGCCCATAAGGAATATTCTTGGGTACTGTTTAGAGATCTAGAAATAAAGTAGCATGGACTACATTTTTGTTAATGCAAAGGAATTACACTCAAAAGAATGGGAGTGCCAGACGCTGAGTGGGAGTCTGGAGGGAAGGAGAGCAGACCAGGACGCATCTGTCTTTTAGCCCTTAAGCTGCATGGTGTGGAGGAGCTGGAGCTCATTCCAGATAAATCTGTTCTGTTTGGTTTTGAATTTTGGAAGTTCCTGATTTGGCCTAACAGATCATGTTATGCTTTTCCTAAGTTCTTTCTCTTTATCTAGAGCAGGAATTCTCCAGGTGCACGTGGGAGGGATACTCCTAAGGGTGGTGGTGTGTGCTAGAATGATGAGATGTGGAGAATTGTAGCTTGAAAAAGTGTATCTTTTCTTGTGTAGAAAAGATGGGGATAGAACTGCAGGGAATAATAACTCATAACTTGAGGTGCATTTTGTCTAACGAGTAGCCTGTGTACAAAGGGCCAGAAAAAATTGAGGAATGCTGTTCTTGATGGTAAAGATTGTCTCATCGAGATGTTTATTAGGCAGACATTGGAAAGATGCCTTCCCCAAGCAAGGAGTTAGCCCCATGGGATCATCTAGCCAGAGCTGACTCTGGGCACAACTGTAAAGCATGGCCTTTGTACAATCCCACCTCTTCCAATGGGGGTCACTTCAGCCCACTGGGAGCTTTGTCTCTTCCTGTTCTAATTTCTGGAGGTCCAGTGCTCCTTTGTTGTGCCCCTGCATGCCCAGACCCTCCATCATATCCCAGATCCACACTGTGCTCCAAGACAGCACCACACGCACTGCATCAATCTTCCTGCTCCATCACCGAGACGCTTGCCCTTCCCAATGACTCTCCTTCTTTGGGTGCTTCATGAGATGATGAATATTCACAGTAAATTTAAATGACTGATTATGGCTTAAGGTTTTGTATCTGCCCAGGAATAATTTTGTTTAGACCTATGTATTCTATGTGTAATTAAGCTGAATGCAGAGTGATATTCTAAGATAAAATAGATTTGAAATATGATAGTTAACAAAGATGAATATCTAGGTAAGTGAATTCTTGGGCACATGTATGTTGGTATGGGATATAAAATTGTAAGATGCAGTTATAGTGATAATATTTAGGGGTACAAAAAGGATAAAGGACACGAGAAAGATATAAAAAGGTTTCCTAAGCAGAAGAAGCAGAGATGATCATCTGTTACAGAGCTACACCATATGTTCCATAGCCCAAAAATGAGACCAATACTGATTTCCAGAATATTTATTCCAACAATCATCACAAGTAGCTATTCGTACCAGCACCTATGCACCTAATAGTTCACCAAGTTGTACAGTATAATGGTTATCACATCAAACACTCTGGCTTGTCTCTTGCGAGCTGTATGTTCTTAAGCAGTTCTTCATCATCATTCTGCCAGTTTCCTCATCTGTAAAATTTGAGCTGACAATAATATTTATCACAAATGTTTTTCATGATAATTAAATGCATTGGTAAAGAACTAAGTGATGTCTCCAGCACATAGTAAGCATTCAATAACTGTTGTTAGCCATTATTACTGACAACATTGAAAAAAAAATGTATGTCTTTACATCTCTTTGATCTTTCTCAATTCAATTTTGTTGTTGTCTTAATTTGCACTTGCCTTGTAAGTGCACTTAAGCTTTTTCACATGTATAAGCCATTTATTATTTTTATGTCGGAAAGTATTCACTTCTCTTGTCCATTTTCCCCATTTGCCTTTTTTAAAAACTGATTTGTAGATATTTTCCCAAGTTTAATATCTGGCTTTTAAGATTTTTTAAAATTACTTTTCAAAGCATAGTCTCATGAAAATAATTCAAACAATATATTTTTTAGGCATAAACCTATTTGAAATGTTATCTCCAAACACCAAGATCTTAAAGATCATTTTATTGGGTTGACCATAAAGTCCAGTTAGTTTTTTCCATAAAATAAAAGACACATTTTCATTTTCACCAATAATTTACTTTATTGATTTAGATATTTTGAGTATGTTGGCTATGTCCCACGTGGTAGAATGTTGATTGTTCTCAATTAATATCTCAATTTAATTGCTTTCAACTTCAACTGGTCTACCCAGCCACATGGAGCATCATTCAGTGGGAAATGTCCAGCACGAAACCTTGCAAACCACTTTTGACATATTCGATCAGTCACTGCACTTTCTCCATACACTGCACAAATCTTTTTTTTTCCATTTCAGTTGCATTTTCACCTTTCTTGAAATAATAAAGCATAATATGCTGAAAATGTTATGTTTCTTTCATCTTCAATGTTAAAATGGCTGCATGAAAATTCACCAATTTTGATAAGTTTTTTTAATGCACACTGATGTGACAGCTGTCATAATACAATCTAACACAATTGTTTTGAATGAAATTTAAGACAACTAAGTGCTGCTAGAACCGTAATACAGAAAAAACGTAATGGACTTTTTGGCCAACCCAATATAACATCACACACTGTCCTTCCCTACCCTGCTTGGTACAGCTGGATCTTCATCAACAACATGCTTCTCCGCATGAAAGGTAGCAAGGCTATCTGCTTCAAAGCCAGTACGTGCATCTAAAGTGCCTGAAACACAGACATCACCAGAACAGGCTTTTACAGCCTCCCCCTGGTAGTTTCCAGAGCAAGAGCACCCATAAATTTGCATGCTCTAAATAACAGAGAGCGGCAATTCTGTTTCTTTCATAAGAGCTATTTCTTCTTTTATCATTTTAATTTAAAAAAAGAAAGGCTGAGCCTTACTTTAAACAATGCTAAATAGGACTTTATTTTAAATGGATAAATATCAATTAAGCTGATGTACCCATCAAATTGTCTCAGATAAGGTTTTGAAGCATCTAGGTAATTGTCCATAAAAGCCCCGTCATTACTTTTTCTGTTTCTCTATAAAATATAAAAGTGTTTTGACATCACACACAAAAGCATAGGCCAGTCAATTATCTCCAGCTTCTAGTACCTACCTGTCAACATAAAGATACTTAGATGAATTCTACACTTCTCTTTTTCTTCTATACTTCCTAATAACTTTATTCAATAACAGTCATTGCTGTTGAGTCAAATAGTTGATGATTACCTACTACATGCCAGGGCTGGAAGTGTACAATAAACACAGCAGCCTTATCTCTGCCAGTCATGGAGTTTAGGGACCAGGGGGGACTGGCAATGACAAGACAGTCAGAGAAGCTAGGAGGAGCTTCTCACCAGCTTCCTAGAGAAGTGACCTCCAAACTGAGACCTTGAGAATAGTAAGAAGCTAAGTGAGCAAAGGGAAAAATAAATTCCAAGTTCAGAGAAATACAATCGCCAAGTTGAGAACAGAACAACATAAGCCTCTGTTAATAAAACTGGGTGGGGGGGAGGGGGAACAAAGCACTCTGTTGGCCCCGAGACACATGTGATCAAGTTACATGGATTGTAAATTGCTCACAAATCATTGGGTGCTGGGTAAAGCCATTCAAGAAAACAAAGGTTCTTTTGTGGATGGCATATATTCCAATTGTTTTTAAATGCATTTAGTAATGACTGATATTGGGTGAAGTGAAACCATAACGTTTGGAATCAGACCACCTGAATTAAAATTCTTATTCCATCCAGTGAAGGAAAATTCTTTCTTGCCTCCCTTGTCTCTTCCGAGAGGTATACTCGTAAAGTGAGGGTCTCACTGGGCCTCACGGGTGGGAGGTACTGGAATAATACACCGAACAAGGTGTGCTCCCCAGGTGTTAAGGATCTTACTTACAGATCCATAGTAAAGACTGATAACAAACTCGGGCAATTTGAATTTGTTTGGCTACTCACTAATCATGAGGCAAACAGGAGGAACTAAAAGGGCTGCAGCACCGGCGTAGCATGATATAAGTGAGGAATTATGTCAAAGCCTTCCGGAGAGAGATCTGAGCTTTACACGCTCATTGAAAGTGCAAGGATAGATTGAGATTTACTAAAGAAAATATATATGTAAGAAGAGAAGTAGGGCCTTGGACAATACCCAAGGAGCGCAGATTTTAATTAATGAGCAAAGGAAAAGATCTCCACAAAGCAGCCTAAGAAGGATGAAGGAGAGAGGACAAAGAAAAACTAGAGGAGCGTGGCACACAAAATCCAAGAAACGACGGGGAGTTGTGCAGTGGTGACGGAGCCTCTGGTGTGACGGAGAGCCGTGCAAATAGACAGGGGTGACACTTGAGCAACGTTGTGCGTTTAAGTCATGCCATGGAATTATGAACTTCAAAATGGTCAAAATGACAAATTCTTTGTTACATATATTTTGCTACAATAAAAAAAGCAACAAAACATCTGAGGAAAAGAGTATTGCAAGCAGGAAGGTGTGGTCAAGGGCTGTTTATTCCTAGAAGTTCTAATAAGATAAGGGGTAAAAAGTACATGTTTGAATACACTAATAAGGATATCAATAGCAGTGTTGGTGCATACTTCAGAGGAGAGGGGAAGGAGGCAGGATGCAGTGGATAGAGGAATAAATAGACCCAGCAAAGGGGGATAAATAGGTCAGCAAACAGACAAATCTTTAGAGAGCTTTGCTTAGAAAGAGGAGAGGAGAGGTAGGGTGGCCGCTAAAGGGGACCCTGCCATTAAAAGTCTTTTATTTTCATTTCAAGACGGGAAGAGTTGAGCATGTTCTTTACTACAGTGTATTCCTAGATAATACTTTTGCCTCTCTGAGTAGACTTGAACAGAAAAGGTGCAGAAAAATTCTCTAGCAAGAAAACCATCAATTCCAAAAGCTCAAAGGAGTTAAGAGTTAGCCTAGTTTATCGCCTGCCTTTATTCCAGATAAATGGTTGTCTCTTCCATTTCTAAAGGATCTCCAGGTAAGATGCATCAGCCCTCCCTATTAGTCCATTCCATCATTTAATCATCCATAAAGACAAGAAGACCCTCCTTTATCAAACAGAACTCTCTAGGTACAATTTAATTCCATTTTCTCTTGCTCTGGTCTGCACAGTAGGATATTAAGGGCATTTGCTAAATGACACCTCCGTCATTGACTCTTCGGATTAAATAAACCCAGCATTTCAGCTCTTACTTCCCGACACTACCTCCAACCTATTTTTCAACTCTCCTTCCGGGTTTCCTCCAGTTTCTCAGCATTACCCTTGTTGATCAATATCTGTCTTTTTATTTCTGCTTTCCTTCTTCTTTTCTTTGAAACATCTGTCAAACTCAATGTTTGATTGTGTTTCCATCAATCATTCTTTAAAGAGTTACTGAGAGAAGGTTCCTAGCCAGTTCCTTACTTACATAACCTGTTCCTCAGAAAATTAAAAACTTAGTGCTCATTAAATTTCTTTCCTTGGCAAATCCTGCAGCCTATGACTCTCATGTTCCAACCTCACAACACATTATAAATTCATCTATTTATTCAGAAAATATTTATTGAGGCTGTCCTATGTGACGGGCACTAGTGTTACAACAGAAAGAAAAATCAACATAGATCCTGCCCTACAGTCTAGTGAAGGAGTCAAGCACTAACCAAATAATCACACAAATACATGGAAAGCTGACACTTTGGTAAGGGGGATAAAACAGAGTTGAGGTGGTAGGAGAACTGAAAATAAGTGAATTCAGCCTAGTTATTGAAGTCAAAAATGTTTTCCCTGAGATCATAACTGAGCTGAGACCCGGAGGAGCAGGAAGTAACTGAGCTGAAGAGTGCATTAAGGAGAGAAATGGTTTGCAAGGAGAGGAATTGACATGTGAAAATATCCTATGGCCGGACAGACTGGGGGGCACAAAAGGGTTTGAGAGAGGCCAGTAAAAGCAAAACGGGAGGTAGGGGACAAGCACTGCACAAAATTAGGCTATAGGTACAGGAGGGTCTTGTTCAGGATTTTGTCCTTTGTAGTAAGCTCTCTGGTTGCAATGCCTATTGCCGACTGGAGAGTGACTGAAACATCACGGAACCCTGGTCAGGAGGCAGTTGCAGTGGCTTGGGACAAAGATAATGTTATTTGAGACTAGGATGGATTCAAGAGGTAACGTTACAGAAGGTAAAGTTGACGACACTTGATGATGGATTAGATATAGTGAAGGCGGGTCAGGAGGAGTGAAGATCAATTCCTGGTTTCCAGCTTGAGTGGCTGGCTGGAGGAGGATGCTGCTCACTGAGATCAGTGGAGAGATCAAGGGGAGAGTTTGGTCAGGATGGCTGGGGCTGGGGCAGCCTGAGTTCTGAGTGAGTGTGAATGCGTCTGCCGCAGCTGGGAGATGTTAGTGAGCAGATGGAGAAAAGCGGTCTGACATGTATTCCTCTGGAGGCACACAGGTCACGCCCAAATTTTATTTTGATAACTACATGTTTAATGTGTCATAACACATGACGTTAGAACTGTTAACTAGAATTTTGTGAGTCCATTTAAAATCAATTTTTTTAAAGTAAGAAAATAAAAGAAGAGGTGATACTGGATCGGGGGAAATCTTGTATGGTACATACATATTAAATAAAGTTTGGGAGACTTAGCCCTCAACTCAATTAGCAACTTTAGAGAAACAACAAAAATTCATCTGACTGAAAGTTGAAACATGTTTCTAACCCCTGAGAGAAGAAATCTCAGGGTGTGAAAAGAGAAAAAAGGCTTACATATCCTTTACACATTTCCAAAGCTTTTCTATTCTGAAGGGATCTTACCAAAACTGCTCTAATATCTAAGACTCTAAATTCGAAGAGAATGGCTTTTGTCCTATGAAGACAGCTGACTCTCCAAAGGAGAGAGCGGCATTTTTTTTTTATGGCATTTCACTCAAAGGGAGGTGATGAGGGTTGCCGGGCCTGGGCTTTGCAAAATGACTTCCTTTCAGAACCTAGGGCACAGACAGTAATGCTGCGTGCTAAGTGGTACATGTTCCAGTCCTGTTACTTCAGCGGAACGAAGAGCTGTGGACTTGGGCTTCGAAAAGGCTAGAGTAACATTGGTCACAAAAGAAAAAACAGAAAAATAGGACTACATCAAATTTAAAAACTTCTGTTTCCCTAGATTAAATATAAACCCAATGAAAACAAATACAGTAACTTACCTGGATTAGGGGATGATGTCTTACAAAATATGTAATGTGTTCTCTGTTGTTGCTCTTCTTCCTTATACCCAACTCCCCCCCCCAATAATTCTGAGGCATGTAATACTTAAGGGTCATTAGACTTGATAAAACAGAAATACAATGAAAATACATCAGATTTTTCTAAAAGAATTTCTGAGGCCAGTGTAACATAATAATTTAAAAAGCCAGGATTGATTCCATGTGGAAAGTGTTTTCTAATTTTCAGAAGTATCCTTTTATAAACCAAGAACAGAGCTTAGAGATCTAACACAGAATTTCACCACAAACCAAGGTACAGGGAATTCAGAATGTGACACAAAGGTGGCTCCTTTTCCATGGAAGAAATGGACAGAGCTTCTTGTTGGAGAAAGAAGCCAATTTGGAAGAAACAAATCTAGGTAAAGATGATGCATGAGACCCTCAGCCATGGAGACTAGGTCAAGAAGACAGAAGTTTCAGATAGGCTGAGAAGAAGCCAAAATCAGGACTCTGAGCCCCAGTTACCATTGGGACCCATGGGGAGGTAACACAGCAGAATAGAAAGGAAAACGGTGACTCCGAGCCCACTGGCTCCCCTGTTATATAGAAGGGACTTACAAGTTCCGTTAATACTCCAAGGGGGTGGGGTGAGGGAGTGCAAGTAAGATGGCTGAAAGTGGAGACTGAGCTCTGGCTAAGATCTGGGTTGACATGTCCACCTAGCAAAAAGTGCAGGAGTCATAATCTAGAGGAGTTATGAGTCAGAAGCATCATAATCAGACCACTGATTATGCATATCCTCACTAGAGGTTGCACATCCTAGTGAGAGCTGAGGCAATGCCTGTTCATTAAAAGGAGATACTGGAGCTCCTAAGCAATATCCATTACACACTCTGTGTCAAGATCAAATACTACACATTAGATGAAGGGATGAGAGAAGACAATTCCCAAAAACCAAGTAAGACAGGCTAAGGTCAGCAGGAGCCAACAGAGAAGGTCACCCCTTAGACCAGACTGACTTCCCTGGACTGCACTCCAGTAGATCAAATAAGTAACCCCTGTGCCCAAAGTCTTCATGGTGAGACAAGAAAGAGAAGGGGAGGGAGAAGAGTTCTGAAAGGCTGACCAGGTACTCTACAAGAGACAACGAAATGGCAACTTAAATGGCAAATTTAATTCCCACCTTCCACCCCTACTGGTAGAGGAAAGGGTGTTTCAGAACAAGAATAGATTCATTTTAGAATTTAAAGAACTTTTCTTCTTGTTGTTTGTTTGTTCAGATTGGTGCTGCTACATCTCTTTTGTTTACTGATATTTCCGAGCAACCAGTCAAATGCCAAGAGTTCAGCAGGTGCTAAAGAGATATTTGATTGATGAATGAATGGATGAATGGATGGATGGATGAATGAATGAATGAATGAATAGATGTTCTTTCCTCTTTATCAGAACTCACTTCATACATCACCCTCTCCGGAAAGCCACTCTGAGGTTTTCATCTGCTTCTTTAGCTGGAGTAATCCCCACCCATCTGCATGTCACTGCACCTGTGCAGACCTTGAACTTCACATGTGTCTCCCTTTAGTTGTGCTCTTGCCCCTAGACTGTGAGTCTCTTGTCTCATTTGCCTTTGTCTCCCCTAGATGTCATAAAAGCATATCTTCATTGAATTAATTCATTAAATTGTGAATTATGTGCTTTAAACAACAAGCTCGGGAGATGAACAAGGAAGGCCAAATTAAGAGGAAAAGGAAGGAAGAACTAAACAGAAGCCATGATTGGAGATGGGGCTATTCCTTGTATATGGTCCCACCAAAACAAGCTGACCAATAGCCTTGTCTTAGCCCTGGGGAGGTACCATCTTCAGAGCACCCTGGAGGCCTTTGGCAAGCTCTGGAGCAAGAAGAGCTTGGCAGGATCCTACCCTCAATACAGACATTGTACTAGAAAGTATGGAAAAGAGGCCAAATGAAGGCAGTTCCAGAACACAGGAAACCAAAGTGCCTTAAAAAACTGGGTGATTTCTTCACATGTGCACATATACAAAAGGGCAAGAGAAGCACACTAAATAATTATCATTCTCCAGCCACCTCCTACCTGGCAGCCTTCCTACCTCCTTGGCAAGGGTGGAGCAAACAGACACTGCTCTGAAAGGAGAATTGTGCCAAAAGGCTGTTTTTTCTTTTACAGTTCTTGTATTTCACTCATGATTTTAAAATCCTGACATTTATTATTAATCAGTTTCATCCAGTTTGAGATCCACATGACTAAGCTCTTATTCAAGCCAACTTGAATTAATTTGGCAAGTATTACTGCACCAAGCATGTGCTGAACAAAATCTAAATATATCAGCCGAGAAGATAAGCGGCCATGGATCCTGAGCTGTAAAGACACGTGACTAGGATTTCACTTGGGGGCCAGGGGGAGGCTCTCAATAAAGCCATGCCTGGGTTTCTACTGCTGTTTGAATAATGATGTTATTTGGAGTCGTGATGTTTTTTAGGACTGACACTGTCATATGTTTCAAGAGGAGCAATTCCCCAAAGCTCCTTACTTCTTCATAAAAGTAATACTGCCTTTGTTTTATCCTAACCTGCTGCCTTCTTGGGTTTCATCCTGCTGCATTCATTCTCAATGATTTCTTGAAAATAGCACTTTTGACTATATAATTACCATTCACTGTTCTGGACAAGGTGCGTGATCTTGAGTCTTCCTTATGACTTCCTTAACTCTCCCTCAGTCGTTCTTGGTTTGCACCAGGTTTTACACAGTCTCAGCATCTGCACTGTGGGGATGGTGAGAGTGTGCATATTTGCTATGGAAAGCTCCTCCTACAGATGTCCCCTGAGAATCCACTAAACAGGAGCTCATGTTCTCTCAGAAAACCATCTCAGATGCCAGGGAGGCACTGTGAAGCATTTGTCATTGCCTCCCTAGTTCTTCCTGTTCAGCTAAGAAATTCATGCATGTACAATGCTTTGCATTTGCTGGGGTGTTACAAAAGCTGGAGAACAGAAGGGAAGCTCTGAAACCACATATTCCCTTGGCTCATTTGCTGAGAAGGGAAACACTTTAGACAAAAACAACGGCCCTTCGTGTTTCTCACACTCCTCTGTGCAGACTGATCTTATGAATCTTTGGATTCTCCCTGCTGTCGCTTCGGCTCTCGTCAAACCCAACATTCTCCCTGTGGAGGCATCTGTAATGACTCTTCAGCACTACAAGCATCCTTTCCATTGCCTGATATTGCCAAGCCTTTGAAACTCACAAGAAGTTTCTCAGCCCTGTGGTTTTATCCTGCCATGGGTTTTGCAAAAAGGAAGGTCAAATCTTTCCTGCAGAACCTTATACACCAGCAATTACTTCCACTATAAAAATAGCCCCAACCCTATAATCAATCAGCAGATGTACAGGCTCTGTAAAAAACACAGAAGGAACATAAAACATAGTCCCATCTTCTAAGAATTTACAGTTTATCTGAAGAAGCAAATAAGAAATAAAGAGAGAGTACGCCATCCAGTATTCAATGATGTGAACAGGAATTACAATAGTGATGAGTAAGCGGAAAGACCCAGGCTCGTGGGTATGTTGGAGCTGGAGCAGTGGCAAATATCATATAGACTTTGAAGAGATAAGGAATTTAACTGAGCATAGAAGAGAGGGCAGGGTATCTGAGATTGTGAGCACTGTGAGAACAAAGGCTCAGAAACATGGGTGAGCATCACCCTGGGAGGGCTGAGGGGCCATCTGAACTAAACACTGTAACATTTATTCATATCCACATGGTCTTCATTAGCAGGCGTTTTCCATCACTTATGAACTCATACTTTTGTGAATTTAGGTCTTTTAGGGAATTTGCAACCTATGGGCTCTAAAATCAGAAAACCCCGGGCTCAGATCTCAAGTGCATCACTTCTGACGATGGGGCTTTGGGTCAAGTTGACTTAACCAACATCTTTCTTAACAGTTGAATAGAGATAACAATGGCACATTTTTTTACAAGATTATTTTGCAAATTAACTGGAATGCACATAATTAATGCAGAACTTGCCACACAGTGAACACATAAAAATGTCAGCTATTTTATTAATGAATTCACTTTTTCTAGTGCTTCTTGCTGATTTTCAAGTCAAAAACCTCTGCTTTCACTCATCTAGTCTTACTCCTTCTTGAGTGAAAAACACTACCTCTTCTATGACACCTTCACTGGTCCTCTGAGCTGAAAATAATTTCTCTCTTCTGCATTTTCATTGCATATTTGCTATACCTTTACTATTATGATAATCGGATTTGGGGGTATTCATGTAAAGGTTCTATCTTTGCCAACTTGCAGCTCATGAGCTCATTGATTGCATGACTAAAAGACAAAATTCTCTTTGCTTTTTCTACAGTACTTATCATAGCACCCTCCTGTTCACAGTGGATACTCTGTGAGGCCTAATAAACTTGGAGAACTGAATTCAATAGTGAATATGGCTGAGTCAGCGAATGGGGTGGGGTGTTCTGTTTTAAAGCACACACCTATCTGAATGATCTGGTCTGACTACTAAGGCTGCCTTGGTCACAACAATGTTCAGTAGGACTTTCCTGCTCTGGCCTTGGAGTTTGGGCTGAGGCCCCAAATCTGAGATCAATAGGTAATAAGTGCCCACAATTCCCAAACACAGCTATCTTGCATGACCTTATAGAACGTGTCAAGATATGGCCCAACAGGCTTAGCAGCTGGCCCCCCTTCCTGCATGCAGGAGCAGGCTAGAGATGATTTAAGATGGGAAGAGATTGTTTTCACAGGAATTCCAAAGAGCAGTGTATTTTCTCCTTTCACCTCTCCTTTCAAATGAGTAGCTTTGCTGGCTTTGATGTTGCCATGCAGCTAGAGAAGGGTGAGATTAAAGGGTTCCTGGGGAAACTTGTTACCTGTCCCCTGGATTAGGGCAGGGAAGGCACAATGGAGCCTGGTGCCTGACTATCCTCCTGAGAGTCTGCTGGGAAGACTGGCTGTGCTGTGGCTCAAGGATGCCAGTGTAGTTCCCGGAGACTGAGTGGATCCCACAGACGGTACCTGGGTTTGAGTCATCCTCAGAGATCACGCAGAAGGAACATATGCTGGGAGTATGGTCCCCAGAATAAGAAAGGCTGGAAATAGGGATGATATTTAAAGTTCTACTAGTAAGGCAGCAGCACCAAACAGTAAGGATGGACTCCAGCAAACAAGGAACTACCCAGTATAGATGCACACTGGCTGACCATCAGTCTGGTCAGAAGTGTTCCTGGGGGGGGGGGGGGGGGGGGGGGGGGGGGGGGGGGGGGGGGGAAAAAGGGGGGTGGGTAGGGGAGGGATGTAAGAGGTCAGCTCCTAGGGAAGGGCTCAGTGTGGAAGTCCACAGTGGGAAGGTAATGAAAAAGCCAACCAAAGTTCCCATAAGGGAGAGTCAGCACTGGGCCAATACAATGAAGACTTTGTGTTCCCCGCCCCCTAATTTGCTCTCCCTCTGCACCTGCCTGCCACACATAGGAGAAAAGTGGAATAAGGAGAGGAAATGAACAGACCATATGTGCTCTTTTCCTTACGCTGGCTGGGAAAACTCCAGAGAAGGGCCTGCATCAAAGAGAGGCAAAAAGCTTTTGATTTTATCAGGTGAAGTTCTGTTGCTCATTTCATTTGAGACAATTCAGAAGTGATTGAAATACTGCAGAAGCCACCCAAGATATTATCTAGGAACAGAAAAGAGAGGTTGACTTAAATGCAGATATCAGAGAAAAATTATTTCCTGAGGGCACTCTTCTGTGCCCAACCTTTTCTGAAAAAAGAAAAAAAAAAAACAACTGATTGCAAAGCATTAAGAATTCTGGCATTAAAAAGATCACTTATTTTTCACCTTTTTGTTGATTCGTTAGCCAATCAAACAGCACTCTTAAGGGCACATCTCTGCCATGGGCCACTTAGTGCAGGACAGGTGAGAGGAGCTTGTTTCCCAGTGCTATGGAGACCAGATTGTAATGTGCTCGAAGTGGGAAGAATAACTATGCTCTTTACGGTGGCTGAGCTAGAGATGAATACTGCCATCAGCCCTTGGACACAGTTACCCTCTCTGATATCTAATTTACACTGTGAGGGGAAGGACACTCTTGGTGGGTGAGGAGATGAAGGTAGGAGGGCGAAACTAAACAGCATCCCAGAGTTTTAATGAAGACAGCTGTCTTCCCCACAGCAGCAACCCCTGACTCTCCAAGGTAGCAGAAATGGATATGATGTAGGAAAAGAAAATAGGGAAGAAAAAAATGGCAAGCTAATTTCCATTTACCTCATTATGTTTGTCATGCCCAGGGTCAAAAGCATTAAAAATTCTGAGTAAATTCTGAACCACACACAATGTCAACAAAATCACTAATATTAATGTTTTTATTTAGAGAGATTAGTTTATATTCAAGTGATGACAGTAAGTAAACTCTGAAGACATTTTTCCTCCCAACAGGAACGTGACACTACACTCAGGAGCCCAAAGTCAGGAACTTAGATTACATCTGTCTCCTCATAATGAGTCTTCCTCCTGCCAAATATCATTATTTGAAAATCACTAAGGAACACTTAATAAAATGTCATATTTACTATAGCTCAAGTAAAAGAAAACTTCAAGAACAAGCTTTAAAAATATGTATGGAATTTGGCTGGAAGAAGTGAGTTCCATAAAATAAAAGTGAATCACTTGTAGGGTGACAGTGTCCTTGTTTGACATTTCTCATAGACAAATCCTTGTAGGCAACTAGGAGGGGTCCCAGTAGACCAAAAGGGGGACTTGTCTAAATATTGTGAAACAAGACAAGTTGTATTAGGCATGATAATGGTCTCTCCATAGCAATAACTCTCAAAAATGTCCACACACTAATTCCTGGGACCTTCGAATGTGTCGTGTTACGTAGCAGGGGAGTTAAAGCTGCAGAAGCAATTAAGCCTGCTTGCTAATCGGATGGCCGTGAGATGGAGATTATCCTGGATTACCCAGCTGAGCCCAGTCTAATTACACAAACCCTAAAAGTAAAGGACCATTCTTGGCTGTGGTGAGGTGAAACGTAAGGATGAAAGAAAGGTCAGAAAGATGTGATGCTGCTGTTTTGAAGATGGAAGTAGGTACCACAAGCTACAGAACGTGGGTGACCTCTACAAACTGGAGCAGGCAAAGAAACAGGTTTGAAAGAAATGCAGCCCTGCTAAAGCCTCACCTGTAGCCCAAGGGCCGGGATCTGGGCCTGAGATCTGTGTCACACTTCTGACCTTCAGAACTATAAGAAAGTGCAAGCGGCCCTGGCTGGTGTGGCTCAGTGGACTGAGCACTGGTCTGCAAGTCAAATGGTCTCTGGTTCAATTCCCAGTCAGGGCACATGCCTGGATTACAGGCCAGGCCCCCAGTAAGGGGTGCACAAGAGGCAACCACACCTTGATGTTTCTCTCCTTCTCTTTCTCCTTCCCTTTCCCTCTCTTAAAATAAATAAATAAAATATTTAAAAATATTTTTTAAAAAAAGAAAGTGCAATCAGTTTGTGTTAAGTTGTTATGGCAGCAAAGGAATAGAGGTATATGATTTAGGTTATAGCCTGTTTCCAGAAAACCCCCAGGCAATAGTAGACACAAGATTATGGACTAAAAAAATCACATAAATCCAAATCAAACCAATAACATAGGAGCAGAAGAGGGTAATACTCCTTTCCATTGATATTACACAAAGTTGACTTTATTCAAAGTTAGGCCAACCAGAAGAAAAATGGACGTCAGTCAAAAAGGAAACTCAAAGGAAGAAAATATAAATAAGACTCCACGATAATGAGTAGTGGGGAGTAAGTGTCATTTTGGGGGTTTTTTCTTCCACTTTTCTCCTTTTATTCTCTAGCTCTGTGGTTCTCTCTTTTACTTCTCTCTATTCTCTCTTACTTAACAAATGTATGATAGCAAATTAAAGTACATTTTTGTTATCTATTGCATATATCAGATAGAGTCTGTGTTTCTCATTCTTCATTATTAATGTGAATGACTCAACTTTCATTTCTTTCCATGACTGTAGCTCTCAACTGATTTTTTTTCTGGGACTTGATGTCCCTTATACTTACATGCACTTCTTAAGTGACAGAGGACAAGTGCTGTTAGCAGGAGTGACCAGACGAGCTGGTCCTACACAAAACCATTTGAGTGCTACCTTATTTGTATTTTCTACAGAACAGAAGGTGACCAATTGATTCAGTAATTGATTTGTCTGGGAATCTTTCAACTAAGTGCTCTCTCTGGGAAGATATTCTGAATGACACAGGAGACACTGAAACCCTTCCCTTCCCACCACCAACCCCCACAAGCAGAAAGCCATGAACACTCATTCAGTTGCCCAGAATCTGTGTTCCCAGATCTCAGCTACATTGCCATCACTTCTGATCAGCCCTGTCAATACCAGATGGACCACCCGGATACATGCTCATTAGTCATATGTTTTTAAATGAGCCTAGCTCTCACACCCACCCGGTGGTGGGAACGGAAATGATTGTTCTGGGTACCACGACTCTGTGCCTATCAAACAACTGTTTGGTGTTAACTGATTTGCATAATGATGGAGAATGCCAAGAGTTCTGTTTTGGGGGCATCTTTCCTATTTCTGCAGTTCCACAGGCAGTGCTAGTTCCTAAGGGAGAGGAGGCCAGATATTGAAGCCATGTCACCTCGCCTTGTTTGAGGGAACAGTGCCTCTCATCACCTTGCACCCCCTCAGTCTAGTCACATGAACCCTTAAAAGCAGAAGCAGCAGCTGCTCTAGAAGTTTTCATGCATCGGCCCTGTATTCAGACCCCAGGACAAGATCCAAGTGACCACTCATCTCTAAGACACAGATGAGAATAATCTGATTGAAAAATGTCATCCCTCTAGTCTCACCATGAAAGAATGCAAACTTCCCTTCTTTCTACCCAGGAGGCTAGCAGTGTTTTTTCACCTTCCGGATCTAAAGTTTGGAGAGAATGAAGCTATTTGTCTCAAATGCCTATGCTCATGGGAATAAACAGTTGAAATGGGGTTTTTCCCAACTTCTGGCTGAGAAGGATTTTGTGAAGATATGGAGGATGAAAAGGAAAGTGGGCTCTGCCTCTGGCAGAGAGCAGCACACCAGCCCCGCCCAATGGTCCAGAAGATACTAGGTCCCTCTCATAAGCTGGAAAGTAGATCCCCGGGGACTGAACCTGGAGATAGATGCCTAGAGGTTCATGGCTGAATTTCATAGGGTAGAACTAGGGGTAAAACAGATAGACTTTTAAACAGAATAAATGCCTGACTTCAAATGAAACACCATTGTGACAGCAAGCAGTTCACCAGCAACAGTTAAGATTTGGAGCTCAGGGGGTCCTACCCGACTTCATGAATAGGGTAAGAAACTTCCCATTCCTATATAACCCCAAAGAGTAGAAAGGGACCACCACAAAATATGCTTAAATTTCTTTTCTTATCAGATAGGCAGCCAAAACTCAGAGCCAAGTATAGTTTAATAGAGAAAAAATAAATATTATATTTCTTGCATCTAAATATGAAGGAACAAATTCACGCCCCTTATAAAATGATCAGGATGAACCCTATTATGATTCAAATCCCAATACCAGCCTCCCGAGTTACTTTCACAGAAACTCTGACCACGCACACTGCTTTCTCTGTCCATTTGAATCAATCCCCCTTTGAGCCCCTCTCTCCCAAAGCCTTTCACTCAAGTCAATCAGCAAATAGGCCTACATACTCAACTCCTTGGAATAGTTCTTCTACCTTCTCTTTTCATTGAAATCTGGTTGTCTCTTGAGAGCAAAGCATCCCTGGGTATTCTTCCCGGTACAGGCTGTACTCGTCTCAATTCTCATGTTGTGATGGGCAGGTTGTCCTCCCTTCCCATGTCCATGTCCATGTCACTGGACCCCTAGACTTTTATAAAGTTCCTATTCTTTGAGGCTATGCCATCTGGCTATGCCACCTTGCTCCCAGCTCACAACCCTCCTCGTCTTCCCAAATGCTTTTATCATTTTTAGTGATGCCAACATACATATGAAAGACCTTGCCGACACCCAGGGACATTCAAATTCTTGACCTCCTTATTTTGTGTCATTTTACTTCAGACCCCTATTCTCAAGGTCACGCCATGATTGGACCTTGTCATCACCAAAAACTGTACAACTTTGACATCTTAAATGCCAACCTTTCACTCTCTAGAGAGCCTCTTCTTCTGCTAGTGCACTAACTTAAGTACAAACATTTAAAAATGTTTCAACCCCGTGACTCCAATCCATTGCCCTTGTAATTTTTTTCCCTATCAGAGCCTCGTCCTCCATTCCCTTCCCTCCTTGTTCAGCTTAGATGGCATGCTCCATCATTATAATTACACCACAATTGGCGTTGGCAAACACCATCAATTCCCTTGTCTCTTCTCTCCCTCCACCATACCCACCTAAGAAAACCCCATTCTGGAAGCAAAGCTACCATTCACCTTTTCTGTGCCTGCACCCAGAGCAGTTTAATAATGCTAAAGAAATTCAAATAACAACCAGGAAGAATGGTTTCACTTTTAATTCATATTCTTACATCAGAAACAGAATCTCAACTACCCAGCAATTCTACCTCCTTTTATAGTAAACTTGATTTCTGATTCTCTAAGATTACTCTTCCACATGTTGACCTGCTTCCTCAAATTTTCCACCAGACTCAGCCTCAGTTGTTGACCTTGCCTCATACTTCACGATGGGCCCTCACCATTACCCCACCCAGTCTACAGACCACTGCCCACGTGCACACCTCTTCTACACTTCCCTCCGTCACGATGAAGGGACTGACCTGTTCTTTGTGAAGCTTATCCCGACACTTTTACAAGGGCTTTGGTTGCCATCATTGTCCAACAACATCAGTCTTTTTCCCTCTACGGGTTATTTCCGGTGGCACACAGAAATGCTTTATGTCTCCTCAGGAACGAGGGGGACAGGGAGGAAGATGAAGAAGCAAGAAAATGATCCTCTTTTAACATAGGCTACTAGCCATGACTGCTCCTCTTTATACGCAAAATTCTCAAAAGCATTGCCTGCACCCAGTCTCCGTAACCTGCCTTCCATTCCCTTCATTGTCCCCTTCAACCTGGCACCTTAACCCACCTCCTCGTGTTTTCTAACTGGTGATTGTGAATGGGAAAGTTGTGGAATTTCGTACACTCAACTGATCTGCTCTTTTAGGTGTACACCAGATTCTGTTTTAATTTTTAAGCAGACAAACATGACGTGTGATTTTTCTTCTTTGTAACATTAACGCACATCGTGTGTTTTGCTCTTATTGCATGCACTAAGATTTCTACTACGAAGTAGAATGGCAGCAGTGAAAACAGTTAGGACAGGCACCATGACGGATTGCTAACTTTAAAGAGAGTTTTTTGTATGAATTTTTAAGTGTTTATTTTGAAATAATTTCAGAGTTTAAGTTTTGCAAAAATAGCAAAGAAATTTATATATATATTATATATCTCTCCATACATTACATACATCTACACACACACACACACACACAACAGGAAACATTACCATAATTCTAAAAGTCAGAAATATACAGAGAGACATACTCAGAGGAGTGTCATGGTCTCCACCCCGTCCACCCCATTCTCATCCCCCATCCATTCTACTCTGTTCCACTCACCCATCCTATGTTTTTTCTTGTACAAATGAGCAGCTACATGTATGTTTTCTTGTTTCCTCTTCTTTCTTACATAAAAGATAGCATATGATTTCTATTCTTCTGCATTTATATTTTTCACTTAAAATATAACCATAGAAACCATTCCATACTTTTATTCATAGAGATTCTCCCTATTAACACTCCACTTGTGTGGTTATACCTTAGTTTATTCAATCACTCTTCTACATATGGGTATTTAAGTTGCAATTTTTAAAATGCTGCCATGAATATATATGTACATATATACAGAGAGAGAGAGATTTCTGGAGTTATATCTTCAGGGTAAATTTCTAGAAATGGGATTGCTGAGTCAAAAGGTAAGTTGCACACGTGATTTTGTTAGATTTTGCAGCTGCATGAGCATGTGCATTTTCACCAATAATGTACGAAAGTGGCTCTTTTCCCACAGCCTCACCGGCAGCATTTTTAGTCATACTGTTTTCAATTTTCACCATTAGGATAGGTGAGAAATGGCACCACAGTGTAGGATTAATTTGCATTTTCATAATTCTAAGCGGAGTTGAAGAGCTTTTCCTTAATGTCATAAATGAAAGTTCATATCATTAGCTCACTTTCTTATCAAGTTTTTGGATTTTATTCTCTCATTTTTTAAGAGTTCTATTCTTAATAGAGATAATAACCTTGATCTACAATATACGTTTAAATATTTTCTGCCAGCTTGTCATTTGTCTTTGCTTATGGTGCTCTTTGACATACAAATTTTTATTTTTATATAGTGAAATTTATCACTCTTTTCTTTTGTAGCCTCTGGATTTTGAGTTGTAGCTATAAAATCTCTCTTTATATCTAGGTTACAGAGGAATTCACCTGGTTTTGTCCTACTGCTTGGTTGGCCTCACTGTTTTGTTTAAAACCTGTGTGCACATGGAGTTTATTCTTTTGTGTGGTATGAGGAAATGACTTAATTTTATCTTTCCCAAAATATAGTAAACAGTTTCTTAGCATTCTTCCTTAAAAAGTACATCTTTAATTTGGCAGTTTGAGATGTTACCTTTATAATGTGCTTGATTTTCCCATGTACCTGAGTCTTTTGCTGAAATTCCCATTTTATTTCACTAGTCTGTTTCCTCATGCCCCAGTGAGTGTCACACTGCCTTCATTACTGGGGTTTCATGTTATGCATCGATGTCTGATAAGATGTCTCCCTCATGGTTTTCTTTTTTGCTGTTTTCCTGGATAGTCATACATGTTTGTTTTCCACATGATATTTAAAATTTCCTGTCTAAATGCAGACAAAAAAAAGTTATTGGTGTTTTTATAAAGACTGCATTAAACTCGGGCCTAAATTCAAGGAGCCATACTATCCAAGAATAGCCATGTCTTTCCATATGCTCAAGTATATGGGAAGAGACTTCCAAGAGTATGTTAAAGTTCCATGAATTAAGGTTTGCACATTTCTTATTAAGTTTATTTTTAGCTATTTCATCTTTTTTTGTTGTTGTGCGCTGGGTTTTCTCTACTTTATAACCTCTAACTTGTGTGTGTACACATGTGTTCATGTGTGTGCATGCAAAGGCTGTTGACTTCTGTGTGTTAATTTTATAACCTGGTAGTTTACTACGTTTTTAATGTTTGAGTTAATTTTATCATTAATTCTCTACAGTTTTCCAGGCATCTGAATGCATCATCTGCAAACTGAAATAGTTTTACTTCTTCTTTACCAGTTCTTATTCCCTAGCTGATTTTGCTTGTCTAATTGCATTAGCCGATATCTCTAATATAATGTTCAATAGTAGTGGAGGTAATGGGACTTCCCTAGGTTGCTCATTTAAAGTTGTTTACAGACACTTTTGGTACTTGAAGGATTGCTAGGCTAGATATAAATATTTAGTTCACACTTTTTTGACTCCATTGAAAATGCTGCTCCATTGTTGCCTTGCTTTTTAAGTTGTTTCTGAGAAACCTGATGCCTGTCTGACCCCTTCATTTTTGTTATTTGATCATTATGCCTGGAAGCCTTGAGGATTTTTTTTAATCTCTTAAATCTAATTGTTTTTCTCCACTATGTCTTAAAGTTAATTTTTCTGAGTTAATTTCCACATGTATCTAATGGACTTTTAATATGTAGATCTAGATCTTCTTTTATTTTTGAAAGATTTTCTTGAATTATGGATTTAAATATTAGTTTTGTTGTTGTTTTGTTTCTTCTTCTTCAAGGGCTTTAATCAACACTTGCTATTTCTTTTTCTTCCATTTCAGCCACTTCCTCTCCAATCCATTTTATTCTATCTTTATCCCATTTTTATTCTCTTGGTTATTTTTTGTCTTTCTTGAATGCTCCTGATTAAATTTCCTTTGAGTCTATTCTCCTTTGGGCAATTTGTAATTTAGTCTTTATTTGTGAGATGATTTGGTCTTATTTCTTCTGTTTCTCTCATGAGTTCAATCAACTCTCTTTTCATTTCTTTCTGTGGTTTTGTCTATTTCTGTTTTTGATTTTTCTATTTCTGATTCAAAATAAGCTATCATATCCCCAAATGCTTGTTTGAGTATATTTTATCAGCTTAGAGTGTTGACTTACAATTCTCTAATGTTTCTTGCTTGCTTTGTGTGCTTGTTTGAATGAGGGAATTTCATCAGCTGAGGTAAACTGATTCTCATTTTCTGATACAATAATTTTAATTGTATGTAGATTTATTCAGTTTTTTCCTACTCATTTTGTGAATGTGAGGTGGCTTTCTAGATTCCTAATTGAAAGGCTCCATCTTCTATCAGTAAGCAAAATCTGATTTCTTTAATGGATCGATTCTGGTGTTTTAGATTATTTATATATTCTCTTTATTTTGGAATAGTTTTAGGCTTATAGAAAAGTTACCAAGTGTACAGAGAGCTCCTATATACCCCTCAGGCAATTTCAGTTATCCTAGGGTCAAGCGCGGAAACTAAGAAAACAACACTGGTGTATTACTATTAACTGAACTCTGAACTTTATTTGGATTTCACCAGTTTTTCCATTAATGTGTTATTCTGTTTGAAGATCCAACCCAGGTCACCACATGGCACCTAGCTTTTCTCTGCTGTATGACAGCTTCTCAGTCTTTACTAATTTTTCATGACTTTGACAGTTTTTAGAAGCACTGGCCATATCTTGTAGACTCTCCCTCAGTTTAGGTTTGTCTGATGTTTTTCTCAGATTAGACTAAGTTTAGGTTTGGGAAAAACCAAGACAGGGATGGAAAGCAAGGCCACAAAGGTGAAGTGACTCTTACCACATCACATCACAGGGTACAGGATATCTTCACGACATTATTAGTGATGTTAAGCTTGATCACTTGGGTAAGGTAATGTTTGCCAGTTTTCTCCACTGGAAATTTACTATTCTTCCTTTTTCATACTCTTTGGAAGCAAGTCGTAGGGTCAAGCCCACAATCCAAAAGGGAGGGTCTAAGCTCTAACTCCTGAAGAGGGGAAGGAACATCAACATACAGAAGTCTTCTATAGAAAAAGTGGTCTCTTCTCCCCTACTTATGTGTATATTTGATCATTTATTTATATTAGTATGGGCTTATTTACATTTATTTATACTTTGTCTTATAATTCAATATTCTGTTGCTCAAAATATTCCACCTTTAGCCATTGGTAATTCATTCAGTTGGCTCCTATATCCCTTTGACATGCCTCCATCCTTCTACTTTTTGAGAAATTTCTCACTTATTAACACTATGTTTATTTGGTTTGGGGAGGAAATGTTTTGTTTTTCTGGAGAAGGAATTGTGGTCCTTTGGATTTTTATTCTTCTTTTTGGTCTTCTTTTAACTGTCCCCCTTATCTGCTCCCTTTACTATCCTTCCTGTCTTCTCCACCCAAAAGCTATGCTTTCTAAAGGCTGCTACCTCATATTGTGCATATTTTTACTTTTTTTAGATTTTATTTATTTATTTTTAGAGAGAGGGGAAGGGAGAGAAAAAGAGAGGGAGAGAAAAATGTGTGGTTGCCCCTTGTGCACCCCCTACTGGGAACCTGGCCTACAACCCAGGCATGTGTCCTGACTGGGAATCGAACCGGCAACCCTTTGCTTCGCAGTCCAGTGCTCAGTCCACTGAGTCACATCAGCCAGGGCATATTATGCACATTTTTAATACCCTGCCTATAGTCAGTGCTCTGATCTAACAGGACACTTGTTCATTCTTTTTTAATTACTTCATTTTTTAAATTATAGATGACATTCAACATTATATTAGTTTCAAATGTACAACACAGTGACTCAACATTCTTTTTATGTTTCACATACACCATCTCTTTCTGGTGGTTGCTTTAGAGCGATTTCAAGCCCACCCCTGCCTCTCTAGTTCTCTCTTCCTCAGTTTCTCTCTGAGCTGCACTGACTTGCCACAAATGCTTGCAACGGAGCAGGGGCACTCACTCACTGGGATTTGGTGTTTTTTTGTTTTTTATCGACAGGAATGTTGAAATGTAATGTATTTTACCCTTTACATATGCTGCAGGTGCGATAGCATGTGTTCGTGATGTTCTACATTGTTTTCAGAGGACTTGGAGATACAGATGTAAGCAGTTGCCACAAGATGTCTGCCCCACGAATGATGCTTGTGTTTATGCATACATCAACTTAAAGTTTTATTTACCTCTAGTTCTTTAAGATTTTTCTTTAAAGTGGGTATTTATTCTTCCCAAAGACATTTCCACATTTATTGAGATGATAAATGTAATAATCAACTGACATTGCTTCATAAGTTCTTTAATGTAGTGATTATGTTAATCAATTGTTTTAAAAGTTGGCCCTTCTGTGA